>PVIC010009875.1:0-44638 GCA_004025085.1 Thryonomys swinderianus
TTTTTTTTGCTTTTTTGGAGACAGGGTCTCGCTTTGTAGTTCAGGCTGGCCCTGAGCTCACCATGGTGCCCAGGCAAGCCGCCGCGAACTCAGCAATCCTCCTGTCTCTGCCTCCCGAGTGCTGGGATGACAGGCGTGAGCCACCACGCCCAGCATTATATGTGGTAACCGGGGATCGAACTCAGGTCCTTGCGCTTGCGAGGCAGGCGCCGGAACCACTGAGCTAACCCTCCGGCCCCCTTTCTAGGTTTTTAAAAAACTTTTTGTCCTGTACCAGGGATTGAATTTAGGACCTCGTGCTTGCCAAAGCAGGCACGGCACCGCTGAGTTACACCCCAGCGCCCTCTTCGTACTTCTTAGAGACAGAGTTTGCTAAGTCACTGAATTGCCCAGGCTGGGCCTGAACTTGGGATCCTCCTGCCTCAGCCTCCAGATGAGGCTGGGATGACAGGTGTGCACCACTACATCTGGCTAGAAGCAACTTTCATGGTGGTGCTGGAAAGGCAGAGCTGGCAATTTGCAGAGCCCTCTGTTAGGCCCGGGCTGCTGCCTAGTGCCATCCTGGAGGCCGAGAATGGGGGACACCCGGGCGTCCCCAGTAAGGGGCACAGCCACCGCCGAGAGGTGGAGACGCAGTTTGGTGCCGACAGACAATGGGAAGGAGCCCGTCTGCCAGGCTGCCCCGGGGCTGGGACGAGGGCGGAGTGCTGACTTAATATGGAGCTGGTTTGTGCCGGGACACTGCCTCAGGCTGATGCTGGGAAGCGGGCGAGGCCCCGGGGACCAGCAGCTGCCAGGGGTGTGGCTGCGCCCCCAGAGTCGTCACAGCAGCGGCAGGAAGCCACAGGCCCAGGCTCCCACGCCCCGGGCTGCTGTCACCTCCCCCGCGGCACATGGAGAAACTGAGGCTTCCAAAGGGCACACGCTGGGTTCCAGGAAGCGAAGGTGGGCCGGTGGCTTCTCTTGCAGGGCGCCCCAGGCCACGCACCACGGGCGCGGCCGGTGTTTAGCCAGGTCCCCAGGGCCCTCACCCGCTCACAGACTCGCCGGAGCCGTGGGAAAGCAGAGACCGGTGCCCGGGGTGCTGGGAGCAGTCTCACCCGCCCCCACTGCCAGGCCCCACGTTTTGCAGAAGGCAGCGAGTACTCATCCATAGCCACACATGGTGACCACGCCGGGAACCACAGCCCTTGAGAGGGAGGCTGAGGCAGGGGGACTGCAGATGTTCAAGGCCCGTGGGCTGCACGGTGAGACCCTATCTCAAAACCCAATAAATAAACAAGCACATACCAACACGCACGCCCCTACGGTCCCGGACTCGGCCAGCCAGCTCTCTCAGGTCCTGAGATCCTCTCGCCCCAGCCGGCCCCCGCCTGCCGCAGGGGACACAGTCTGCCCTCGGCCCCTCTGGAACGGGCGCCTGGCAGGTCGCCCTGGCTGCCCAGGCTCCCGGCGCACAGTCTGCCCCGCCCCCAGCCCACCCTGCGCCTGGATTCCCATCTGGTTCTGGTTTGGGGGAGGGGGCAGGGGCTCCCAGGCAGGCCGGGCTGGCACCAGTGGAACTCGACCCTCGGTGCCCCTGCTGGGCGCCCCAGCCCTGGCCACAGGACCCAGAACTTCGGGAACGCGGGAAGCCACTTCCCAGGGGCCGGGACTGTGGCGTCTACACCAGCTCTGCCGGAGTCCATGGCGATTGTATACACAGCCCCAGGACGCCCGCCGCCCCCTCCCAGGCTATGTCCTCACATCCAAATTGCTATTATTCTCTTAATTTGCATTTTTCACCTCCAACATCCTGTCAGAGGAATAGCTGTGTCATATTTCCTAGAGGTTTCTTCCTCCTGAAATTAGCTGCAGTAGATTTCACGGAAAATAAAGCACATGGCCTCCCTGCTCAGGGGACCCTGGGTCATCAGGCCCGCGGGGTGGGCCGGCTGTGTGCCAGGACCCGGGGCAGCTCGGGGGGGGGGGTCACTCCATGCCAGTCCCAGCTCTGACTGCTGCAGGCCTGAGCCGCTCACTGCCTGTGTCCGTATCACCTGCCAGCCGCGGGCACAGAGCCTCGGAGTCCCCCGACCCTAGGCGATGGTCACCACCTGGATGGGAGACTGAGGCCCAGAGGCGAGAGTGCCCGGGGACCAGGAGTTTGGTGGAGCCCAGCCTAGCGCTCCGGGGAAAAGGAGTACGGAACACACAGCAGACAGAGCCCCAGGACCTGGAGGCCCCACCGCCTCTGTTTTGGACCTTGACTTCCAGGTCTAGAAAACGGGGCCGAAGTCTGCCCACCAGCAGGTGTTAGAAGGAGAACTGTCGCCATGGAGGGTGAGGCACACAGCAGATAGGCCTGGGCCTGTCACACCAGGCATGGTGGTACACACCTATAATCCCATACATGGGAGGCTGAGGCAGGAGGATTTCTGTGCCTTTGAGGCCATCCTGGACTATACAGCCAGACTTTATCCAAGAAAAAGAGTGAATGGGGGCTGACGATTTAGCTCAGTGGTTCTGGCACCTGGCTAGCAAGCCCAAGGTCCTGAGTTCAATCCTGGTAACCACATACACAATACAGGGCGTGACAATACATGTATAAATACATGTATTTATTTATGTATTGAATGTATGTATTATTTATGTATTGCCCACCAGCAATCAGTACCACATTCCACAATGCCAGGTGTGGTGGCTCACACCTGTCATCCCGGCACTCAGGAGGCAGAAGCAGGAGGTTTGCTGGTTTCAAGGCTTGCCTGGGCTACAGAGTGAGCTCAGGGCCAGCCTGAACTACAAAGCAAGGCCCTGTCTCAAAAAAAAAAAAAAAACAAACATAAGAATAAAAAAGCACCAAGGATGGGACTCAGTTGCGGTACTTGGGATTGAACCCAGGGACTTGTGCACAGGTGACATGCTTGGACTACTGAGCCCCTAAAACTGCAAAGACCTGGCCAGACGGGCAGCTCGCCCTCTGCCGGCTCATCCCTGCCCGGGGGCCTTGGCTTCTGCTGCCCTTCCACCACAGTGACCTCCCTGCCCTCCTCTTCCGGCTAATTCCACTGATCCTCAGGGTCCCTCCTGCATTCTGCTTCCTTCCTGAATCCCTGACCAGGAAAGGGGCCCCATCCCCCATGCCCCTAGCAGCCGGGCCAGCCCCTTCACACTGGAGTCCACCTCCCCATGGGCAGCCAGGCTTAGCACCGAGTAGTCACTCAACAAACCCCTGTGGAAGGAAGTTGGGGTTCTGAGGATATGCCTCTGCTCTGCATCCCTGGAGAGGGAAAGCGGCCCCCTAAAGCCAAAGACATGCTGTGTCCGCAGGCGCTTTTTCTAAACGAGGCTGCTTTCAGTAGGGTCGGATCCTTTTCTTCCTTCCCATGAAACCGGAGTTGTGCGTTTTTACTTCCTGTCTCAGGCAATTTCCCGCCCGAGCGCTGACAGTCTCCTCAAGGCCTCGGGCTGCAGTGGCCGAGCAGCTGCTTCGGTCACACCGTGTCTCTGTGCAGCCCCGGCCCTGCCCCCTCCAGTCCAATGGGACTCCGGCCCCTGCTGGCTCGCACCTGGGGTCCCCTGTTCTCCAGATGGGGGGACTAGGCGCTGAAGGTCCCTGCCCTGAGGGACAAGGGGCCTCTGGGGCGCACGGGTGCTGGGCGGCTCTGGACCACTGGTAAGGCCTGAGATCTGAGCTCTCAGGAGGAGAAGCAGCAGAAACTGCCAGCGTTCAGAGGCAGGAGGATCGCTGAGTCCGAGGCTTGCTGGGCTACACAGTGAGCTCAGAGCAGCCTGAGCTACAAAGCGAGGCCTTGTCAGGAAAAAAAAAAAAAAGAACCGTTGTGTGTCTGTCCCACAGTCCGGAAGGCCTGCCGGGTGCCCCCCATCCAGCTCTGAGCCGTGGGGTTGCTGGCTTCAGGCTTCCGGGCTTCCCAGCACCCGAGAGTGTGGAGCGGGGTGAGGCCACGCCAGCCCCTGCAGCCTTGAGGCCAGGGGGCCCACCCACAAATGCCAGGCACACTGGGCACAGCACTGGTCCCTCAGTTTCCCAAAAAGTGCGTCCTAGGCTCTGGCTCCACCTGGTTCCTCCACCTGCCGCATGAGCTCGGCCTGGTCACTAAACCCTCTGTGCCAGTTTCGTGACCGCCCGGCAGACGCCTTCTCTAGGCAGTTTCTAGTGTCCTGACACCTGCCTCTGGCACCTCCACACCCTACACACCTGTGAGGAGGCTGCTGCCCCTCTGCCAAGGGGCACAGAGCTCAGCAATGGCAGGAGACAGAGCTCAGGCCATATGTCTGAGGCATGGCTGGGATTTGAAACTGCCTCCTGTACTTTACCTTTACTTATTTAATCTCATTTTCTGTGAGTTCAGGCTGGCCTTGAACTCATGATGTAGCCCCAGCCGCAATCCTCCTGCCTCAGCCTCCTGAGTGCTGAGATTTCAGGAGCGTGCCACCACGCTGGGCAGATCGCACCACCTTGAAGAGGGCGGCCGTGATGCCCCCAGGAAGCGTGTCCTCCACACAGCACCCTTCGGTTCGCCTTTCTCGCTGGCCCGAGGGAGAGGAGGGAGCGGGAGGGCAGCTCCACCCAGACCTGTGCCTCGCCGGCCGGTGCCCATCAGCTGGCCTAACCCCTGCGGCCCCATCTTGAGCACGTTAGGGCTGCTGTTCCCAGATGTTTTCTGTTATGCATTATTTGTTAGTCTAATGAAAGGAGGTGCATGGCTTTCAAGACCTTGGCGCGGCGGGGTTTATACGGGGGCCACGTGGAGCCTGGCGGACGGGACACCGCGAGGCCCCTGCCAGGCGTGCCTGGCCGGCGGCTGTGCTTTGATTCCGAGGTCTGCAGCCATCCATGCGGTAACTCCAGCTCTGGTTAAATGTCATTTTTAATAACGCCACGGCGAGCGTGTCAGCGTCTGTGCCCCGGCAGGAAGGAGAGGCCAGCAAGGGGAGGGTGATGGGAAGGGGGCCAGAGGAGCCCTGGGGAGGCACGACGGGCAGCGAGAGGGTGGCAGAGAGGAGGGGCTCTTCGAGGGCCCCGGGACAGTGACAATGGCCAAGGGAGTCGGTGCTGGAGGGCCCAGCCGGACCTCCGCTCCAGACACCGCTTCTGGGGAGCCGGACCGCAAGTGTGGCTTCCAGCCCAGTCAGCTGCTGGGGACAGCTCCCTGTGCCCTGTGGGGCGTCCGCACCCGTGCCAACCTCATGCCGCCCGCACAGCCTGTTCCCCATGAGGGCTGCTCCCGGGTTAAACTGAGGAAGGTAACGGAGGTGCAGAACCCGCCCTGGAAGACCCAGCAGGATGGGAAACGGCTGGGGCGCCGGACACAGGGGCCACCGCAGCCGGCCCAGCACCGAGTCAGAACCCGTCCGGGCAGCTCTGCTGCAAAACGAAAAAGGGCTGAATACGTGGCACAGGGTGAGGGCCCTGGATCGGCCTCCCGGACCTTAGGTGAGCCAGTCGCTGAAGAGTGGGTGACGTGCAGCTGCCCAGGCCTGGCCTGGGCGTCCAACTCCACAGGACCAAGCCACGTCGGCCCCCGGGGACCCTGCGGGAACCCAGAGCACAAGCACACGGCCAGCCCCGTGCGTTGCACCCTGCACTGAGCCCCAGGCCTGCGACAGGGTCAGCGCGGAGCCGGAGGTGGACCGGCGAGGTGGGAGCCGCACGGGTGACCCCGGGGACAGCAGTGACCCCAGGCGCCGCCCCACCCACACGTGCCGACTGAGAGCATCCTGGGCTTGTTCAAGGGTGTGGGTAGAGGGTCTCCCAGCACGGGGCGTCCCAGGCCCGCGGAAGCCGGCCCCCGCCTACTTCCCGCTCCCCCTCGCCAGCAGCGCCGCTGCCCTCCCCGCCCCAAGGCCCTGCGCCTCAGAGCCTGCTTCGTGTCAGGACGCAATAAAAATTCCACCACGGGAAAGGGCCCGGCGGGGTCGTGTCCCCCTCACCATGGTGGCCGGGGCGCCGGGCGAGCAGCTTCCCTGACGTGGAAGGGACCCCAGCCTGGCACGGAGTCCGTGCGCTTCTGCTCCTGGGGCCGCTGGTTGCTGGCTGCGGCCCAGGAGCCCACGGCGAGGGGCACACCTCCGCCGGGGCAGCCGGGCCAGCTGTGTCACCAGCTCTGCCTGCTGGATGCCACCAGGACTGTCTCTCTCCTGGGCACCTTGGTCCCCGAGAGCCAGGCGAGGGTTGTGGAGGCCGGCCGGGAGTCTCCGATGAAGACTGCATGTGCGCATGCGTGTGTGCGCGCGCGCGTGTGCGTGTGTGAGTCCACGACAGTGGAGCCACGTGGTCCCCAAAGGCCAGCCCCGACAGTTGCCCCCGACCTACCACAGAACGAGGCGCCTCTGGTGCCGGCGGGTGGCACGGCTGGGAGATGGCCTGCGCGGGTCTCTCCTGGCCGCACACCATGGCTGCGTCCTGGCAAAGCGCCACACGGCCCTGCCTCGCCAGCTCTCTGTGCCCAGACAGGTGTGTCTGTCTCCGTGCTGCTTGACGTGGGGTCCTGCACAGCCCCGAGCACAGCCCACACTGCCTCCAGTGGCCTCGCCTGTCATGCCTCGGCATCCTGGGCCCCGGGCGTTCGACCCTGGGGACGGCAGGGCAGGGGCTCTGGATCACGCGGGCCCAGGCGGGTCCCAGGGAGCAGGAATGCTGTGGCCTCACGAGACGTGGAAGTGCCTGCTGCAGGGGCTGCTAGGAGGAAGGCACTCCAGGCCACCACCAGTCAGCTGTCCTGTAGGCTCCAGGAGCCGTCCGTTCCCGCCACGTCCAGCCCACACTGGCGGCCCTGGCCAGAATGAGCCACTGACTCCTGACCCCACAGCAGCTCCCTGTGCGCCAGCCCTCGAGCCCCAACTCCTCCTCCTACCCAGCAGTGTCCCCAACAGCCAAGCACCAAGCTGAGCAGGCTTCTTAGCCTGCCTGAGTCTCCAAAAACAAGCGACAGCATGTTCTCAGGGCCACAGCTAACATCTTAGGAGATGCCAGGCATGATGACACACGCCTATAATCCCAGCCTTCAGGAGGCTGAGGCAGGAGGATCACCACGAGCTCAAGGACAGCCTGAGCTACACAGTGAGACCCTGACTCAAAAAGCAAAAATGTGGGCCGGAGGGTTAGCTCAGTGGTCCCGGTGCTTGCCTGGCAAGCGCAAGGTCCTGAGTTTGATCCCCAGTAACCACATACAATGCTGGGCGTGGAGACTCACGCCCACCAGCAATCAATACCACATACCACAGTGCCGGGCGTGGTGGCTCACGCCTGTCATCCCAGCACTCGGGAGGCAGAGGCAGGAGGATTGCTGAGTTCAAAGCTTGCCTAGGCTACATAGTGAGCTCAGAGCCAGCCTGGACTACAAAGCTAGACCCTGTCTCAAAAAAAAAAAAAAAAAAGCAAAAATGTCAAGGTGCTGCCATGGAGACCCTTCCTGGAGCTCCTCTCCTGCGTGCCAGGCCAGGGCTCGCCATCCACCTCTGCTGGGCGACCTCACCTCTGAAAGGAGCATCCCTGGCTCCAGGAGGTCAGGGAGAAGACAAGGCTGGCCTGCCACTGCGGCTCTGGAGGGGGAGGGACAGGCAGCCGGAGCCGCTGTGCATCCAGCCCGCAGTGATACTCCTTGCAGGCCAGGCCAGGCAGGTCCGGGAGCCACAGCCATGGTGTGCAGCGGCCAGTGTCCCCAGCGCGGTCCCAGCCCCCACCTCCCCTGCCTGCACTCCGGGCAGGTGCCACACCCACCCTCCTGTCCACGGTCCAGGCACTGGGCACAGCCAGGACACAGGCTTAGTGACTCTCTCTTCCTCAGGACAGGGGCCAGCAAGTGCCACCCAGTGGCACCCTGTCCAGAGTGGACCGCGTGTGTGGCATGTCTCAGCCAGGTAGGGACCCACAGAAGTTGCAGTTGGCGAGGGCAGCAACACCAGGCCCTGAGCACAGGTGTCCTGACGCCCCGCCAGGGTTTACCGAGCGCCAAGACCTTGTCCCCATCGGAAGTGGAGGAAGGGAAGGAAGGAATGAGCTCATTTTTCAAGGGCCGGGCTCTGTGGCTCCGTCTTGGAGGCTGCCTTTGGCCCAGGCCCTGTTTCCGAGTTAGTTACAATGAGACCAGTCTAAATCTCTAGTCAGCTGCAGAAACAGTATTATGGTTCCTTAAAAAAATTAAACATAGCCAGGATTTAGCTCAGTAGCACTGTGCCTGCCTCATAAGCACTAGGGGCTGAGTTCAAGCCCTTGTACAAATAAATAAATAGATAAGCATAAATCTAAGTGTTTTGGTGCAAACCTATTACCCCAGCACTTTGGGAGGCTGAGGCAGAAGGATCTCACATCTGAGTCCAGTCTGAGCAACACAGTACTTACAGAGACTCTGTCTCAGAAGACAGAAGCAGTGGTCTGGCAATGGAACTCAGCACAAAGGTTCTGGGTTCAACCTCCAGTACAAAACAACAACAACAACAACAACACAGAATTATGGAATGACCAAGTTATTCCACACCAGGGAATATGCCCCAAAGAATTCAAAACAGGCATATGGGCAAGTCCTGTACTCCAGGGCACACCAGTACTGCTTGCAGTACCGCCCCAGCCTCCTGAGGGTGGATGGATAAACAAAGCCTGGAACAAGCTTTAAGAACAAAGAAAATGTGGGACATAGTGGCCCATGCCTGATTGCTGAGGCAGGAGGATCATCAAGAGTTTGAGGCCACCCTGGGTAACAAGGTGAGTTCAAGGCCAGCTGAACCACACAGTGAGACCCTGTCTCAAAACAAGAGCAGCCACAAGAAAAAAAGGAAAGAAATCTGCACATGTGTCACACAGGTGAGCCTCATCCGATACACTGGGCAGAAAAGGACCGTGATTGTGAGATTCTACTTAAGGACCTAGAGCCATCAGGTTCCTAGAGACAGAAGTTCTAGGAGCTGCAGGTACTGGGGAAGAGAGCAGTAGAAAATCACTGTGTTTTTGGCTTGTTGTTTTGTCTTCTCAGACAAGGTCTTGGGATGTAGCCTGGACTGGCCTCAAACTCACAGCAACCCTCCTGCCTCAGCCTCCCAGTGCTGGGATGACAGTATGTGTCACCGCAGCCAGCCAGGGAAGTCACTGCTTATTAGTGGGTCTGGTTCTCAGGTTGTGGAGATGACAAGTGCTAGAGGCACGTGACAGCGCCTGGCTGTGTGAATGTCCTTCACGGCGTTCGACGGGGCACTGGTATGGTGAATCCTATGCAATCGAAAGCACAGAAGCGAGGCCGCCCCTCTCAATCTGAGGGCCCGCTGGCCCTCCACTCAGTTCCCCAAATGGGAGGTACAGACCCCCCGCCCCCCGCAAGGCGCACCCCATCACTGGATGCAACCCAGCCCCTGAGCGCCCCAGCTCAGCCACTGCCCAAACCCCGACGGTCCCACCCTTTGAGTCTCTGATACGTGGGTTACTGTGGGCCCGGCTGGTCCCTCTGGAAGGGTGACCTGGGTCTTTCCAGGCAGGTACCGGTGGCTATCAGGGTGGCCTCCTGGGGGCTGGGGCCTCCCCAGCCTGGCTCCAGGGGCTGTGTTTATTTTCATAGCAAGTCCACGTTCCGGTTTCCGCCCTGCCCACAGGAGGGAATGCTTTAAAGAAACTCTCCGTTATTAATGTGGTTTCTTTTGTTGTAAGTCATCACGACGGCAGCGATCGAGGGTTTATTTTCCTAACGTGCTTGGCATAGCTCAGTGGCCAGCGCAGCCTCAGCGTTTGATTTGGGAGGAACCTGAGACCCCGGTTTACTCTGAGTCACCAGCAAAGCCACAGCCTGGCCAGCCAGTTCTGGGGGAGCCTGGGCTTGGAGAGTCATAGGAGGAAAGGCCGTATCTACTCATGGCTTTGGGAAGCAACGGATTTTTTAAAACTGCTTTCTTTTTTCAAATCCAGAGCCTGCTAACCTGGCAAGTTGAACACTCAATTTTCTAACTCATTAGTTTCTCTGCTAACCCTTATTTTCCAGCTCTTCTCTCTTTGATCCTGGAAGAGCCCAGGAGTCATGGGAAACCCCACTTCCAAGCACATCTGAACCCTCTGTGGGTGCCAGGGCTCCCCAAGGGCCACAGAGAGGTCCCTCTCACTTCACGTGAAGTGGCAGCGGAAGGGACACCTGAGTGGACAACAAACAGGAAATCGCCGGCCTCCTCCTTCCGCTCCCTCCCTGTAAACCCGACCCCTGAGCAGGGTCTGCCACGGAGTGCCCAGTCCCCAGGGTAGCCCTGGGCGCAGCTTCTAAGACAGGGGCCAGCAGAGAGCACTGGGTACTGTCCCACCTGGGCCACACCCCGCCTGTCCCTGCTGCTGCACACACCAGCGCCTGGCCATGCTGGCGCGGGCCTCGTGGGCTCTCTGCCACAGGGACTGGCCTGGGGCATCTCTGGGGACACCTCTGCTCACCCGAGGCCATCCCAGTGCCCGCACTCCGGCAAACAGTAGCTGTTCCGGGGTTCGCGGGGAGCCCCATTGGGAATCCTTGCACGCTCCTGATTTGGGGAGCAGCCGGCCTTCCTGTCTGGCCCCATGCCAGGGCCAGGACCGGCTTCTTCCCCTCCTTTCTTCCGTCCCTCCCCCTCCTCCTTCACTTCATCTTCCATTTGCTCCTCTCTGTCCCATGCCCTGGTGCACCGAGGACGTCTCTCCCCAACCCTGCGCCAGCCGGCAGGAGCCTACCGGGTCCTCCCCCAGGCCCACAAGCGCGGGACGTCCGGCCTAGCCCCTCCCCCCCGAGGGACACCAGCCCTGGTTTCAGGGGCTGTCTGTGTGCTCCATGGTCAACGTGAGGACACAGACAGGCCACTCAGGCCGGTGGGATGGGCAGAGGGGACCCAAGGGCTCCCCATCTTAGTTCAGCATAGGCTGCGGCCCCCCTCTTGCCCTGAACCCTTCTGTCAGATGCCAATTCACAGCCAGTCTGGGTGCCCCAGAATCTGTAGAGGGGCAGCTGATGGGTGGAAAGTTGGGGGACGGCCAACCCCTCCTCCACCATCTCCCCAGACACTGTTGGGAACTCACACAAAGTTGGGGTCCCAGAGCCTGCAGGAGGCCAGTCTGGTCTCGAGAGCTCAGGGACAGGGCGGTGACCTCAGACCATCCTATCCCCTCTTAGGAGGTACTGGCACCATGGGACCCTGGTGCCCTCTGTTCTGATCCTCCCCAAAAGAGCTAGCGGGGCCCTCCAGTATTCCTGGTTCTCTCTGCCCTCTCCCTGCCCCCACCTTCTCAAGGGCTCAGGACTCTGTGACTTTTTGAAAAAAGCCACTTGGGTGGATTGTTTGTTTTTAGAGCCCCTTCCTGATGACCTTTAACCCCTGCAAGGGAGAAGCGCCCGGCTGGCCCCTTAGAGCTAGCCATTCCCCGGGGGAGCTTCGGAACACGGGCCGAGCGCCCCAAAAACCCACTTGGGACCCAGGAGAAGCACGGTGGCGTCAAGGAGGGGCAGAGCTGGATACCCAGCTCCGTGGCTCTTGTTTTTTCCCCCAAAACTTCCGTGTCCCCAGCTGCCCACGCAGCCACCCAGCCGCACCCCTCCCCGGGCCACAGACGCTGGGCTGCACCCCGGTCCCCGTCGTGTCTCCCCGTGGAGCTCCGGGCGCCCGGCCCCGCGCGTCGCCGCCCGGTCCCCGCCCGGGTCCCTCCACTCACCGTCCTGCGGCGCCGCCTCGCTGCCGCTGCTGCCCCCGGACGGCTCCCGCGCCCCGGCCCCGGCCCCGGCCTCGGGCCGCGCCGCCAGCCGCCCGTCCTCCAGGTCCAGGAGGTGGCTCACCGAGAAGTTGGTGCGCGCCGGGCCGCAGTCCCCGGGCCCCGGTTTGTCCAGCGCGAAGGCGGCGCCGTCCATGCCGCGCCGGGCGGGTCCCACGCGAGTCCCCGCCGCCCGCGCGCCCCCGTCCGCGCCTCCCGCGGCCCGCCCGGCGCTGACGCACGTCGGGGAGAAACTTTCCTCCCGCCCCGGCCGCCCGGGCGCTCGCTCCGAGCTCCGCTGCGCTCGGGCCGCGCGCCCCTGGGGGAGGGGCGGGGCGGAGCGGGCGGGGGAGGGGCGGGCGGGGAGGGACGGCGCCGCCCCCTCCCACCCTCGGCGCGGGCGGTGCGGCCCGGAGGGACCCTGCGAGCGCCCCCGGGTCTCCGCCCTCCAGCCCCTGCACCGGCGACGTCCCCACTCCCACCGCCCCGGCGGTCCCAGCGCCCCACCCGGCTCCGCTCGGCTCGGGAGAAGAGCCCAGGGCCCACCTGCGCCCCTTCATTCGCATCACCGGTCCACGACTCCCCTCTTTGGGTCCTGGGAAACACGGTGACCTGTGACCGTTTGGTTTTCTGCCCCCACAGGTGGCACCTGGGCGACCAGGTCCAGGCCTCTCCGAGCTAGGAGGAAAACAATTCCCTCCGACCCCTCCTTCACCCGCAGGGGACAGACGGCCAGAAGGTCAGATGGGTGCGGGGAGAGATCAGATCTGGGATTTTGTTTTTCAAGGAAAACTGAGGAGAGACGCAGGAAGTCCGGACGGACTCGAGGCCTCGGAAGCTAGGTCTTCCCCAGGCCACTGCGTCCTGGCCTGCCACAGCGCCCACCCCACTGCCACAGGAGACAAGGGGTTCCCAGGCCGGAGTCTCCTGGGGACCAAGACACCCGCAAGAGCCCTTCGGAAGGCGGGACTGCCACGGGGAAACCAAGCCACCCTGGGCACCTGAGGCCAGCAGCGGGTTCAGACAATCGCCCCAAATGGTGCTGGGTGACCCCCAAGGACCTGAGCCACAGCAAGCCTTTGGGGTGACATGGAGGACATGTCCAGGGACCAGAGAGGAAGCAACTCCTTTCTTGGAGACCCTCTGGTAGCAGTGTCCAATGGGACAAGTTTCACGCTGGCCTCCCTTCAACAGGGACTGGGGTCCCAGCACGACACAGGGGCGCGTGGCTGCACAGCTATTGGGGTGCTCTGTGCAGACCAAGCTTCAGCTGCATTAGGCCAGGCACTGCCCTCCGGGGCCCTGCTCCTCCCAGGGGTTGGCAGAATGTAGTCCCTAGGTGCTGCAGGGGGTCTGTGGAAGGGGTGACACCCTAGGCCCTTGGCCTATGATACATGTCAGCTATGGTGTGACAGATGGGGAGACTGAGGCAGCAGCAGCTCCTCTGGAGTTAGGAGAAGCACTGGATTAGTTCAGTCCAAGTCCTTTAGTTGGTCAGATGAGTAAAGTGAACCCAGGCTTGGTGGTGTGCACCTGGGACACCAGCACTTGGGAGGCTGAGGCAGGAAGATTGCCAGGAGTTTGAGAACAGCCTGAAATATATAGAGAGGCCATGTCTTAAAAAACAAACAAACGAATAACAAAGAAAGATGAGTAAAGTGAGCCCCGGAGCTAAGATGTGCCAAGTTGAGTCTGGTGGAACTGAGAGGACAGTGGTTTCTGTGTTTTCACAGTCCCCCACCAGGTGATCACTATTTCCCAGTCAGGTGAAGCTGGCCTGACTCATCCTCCTCGTACAGATCAAGATCTTTTTGTGGGCCCGATGGGCTGTGTGGACCCTTTTTGTCACTACTGTACTGTGAATGTGCTGTCATGGCTACGCACATTGCGTACGGGTTGACATCAGCAGATTGTATCTTCCTGGCTTCATTACTTGTTTACTTATTTATGTTTGTGGTGTTGGGACTGGAACTAAGGTCTCCCACATGCCAGTCAGGTGCTCTGGCACTGAGCCACTTCCTACTTCAACAGTTCTTATTTGTTCTTTCATTTCTTCTTTCTTTCTTTCTTTCTTTTTCTTTCTTGTTTTTTTAAGAAGTTCAGGCTGGCCCTGAGCTCACTATGTAGCCCAGGCAAGCCTCGAACTCAGCAATCCTCTTGTCTCTGCCTCCCGAGTGCTGGGATGACAGGCGTGAGCCACCACGCCTGGCACTGTGGTATGCGGTATTGATTGTTGGTGGACGTGAGTCTCCACGCCCAGCATTGTATGTGGTTACTGGGGATGGAACTCAGGACCTTGCGCTTGCGGGGCAGGCGCCAGAACCACTGAGCTAACCCTCCGGCTCTCTTTTATTTTTTTTAAAGTGAGTGTCAGTTTTATCATTCATTCATTCCTTTCTTTCTTTTTGAGACAGGGTCTCAGAACACACCTCCAGCTGCAGTAGAACAGCCTTTAACTCACTGTATAGCCCAGGCGGATTTGAACGTGTGGTGATCCTCCTGCCTCAGCCTCCCAAGTGCTGGGATCCAAGGTGAGCACCACCACACCTGGCTCAACAACTGTTTTTGTTACAGGTATTCCAAGCAGGGCACAGCGGGAACATGAGTTGCTAGGGTCAGTCTGTAGTTTGCCCTCCTGCGTCTGCTTCACCATCTGCAGCGCTGGGGTGACAGGGAGTTGAGAGCTGCTACCCTTCACGGAAGGAGCCTCAGAGGAAGACAGGCAGGCTGGAAGGCAGAGGGGGAGGGGCTCCGCAGCAGATTCTGTTTGCAATTGCACTGGAGGAAAGCTGGGTCCTGGTCTCATCTGAAGTGAAAATGCTGACTTGCCTTGCTCTTAAAACTTTATGTGCTTGGGCCAGAGATTTAGCTCAGTGGTTCCAGCGCCTGCCTCGCGAGTGCAAGGTCCTGAGTTCGATCCCAGTAACCACATACAATGCTGGGCGTGGTGACTCGTGCCCACCAGCAATCAGTACCACATACCACAGTGCCCAAGCATGGTGGCTCACACCTGTCATCCCAGCACTCGGGAGGCAGAGACAGGAGGATGGCTGAGTTCGAGGCTTGCCTGGGCTACATAGTGAGCTCAGAGCCAGCCTGAACTACAAAGCAAGATCCTGTCTCAAAAAGAAAAAAAAAAATTTATGTGCTAGCCTGGCCTGGTGGCACATGCCTGTAATCCCCACACTCGGGAGGCTGAGGCAGGAGGATCATCCTCATGAACTCAAGGCCAGCCTGGACCATATGGCAAGACCCTGTGGAATCCTACCAGGAAAACCAGAGCTCTTCAGAACAGGTCCACTGCCTTCTGCTTCCATCTTTTGATCCCATCCAGGCTTTGAGCCTATTGGGTGGTGCCAGCCACAACTTTTGGTTTGCTGGCCCGCATGTTAGTCGCTCACAGATGTGCCCAGAACTCATTGCGTACCCAAGGCAGGCCTCAAACTCGCCAGGATCCTCCTGCTTCTGCCTCCTGAGAGCCAGGACCACAGGCGTGCACCTCACATCCGGCCCTGCTTTCTATGTTCAAAGAGTGGTGTCCACCAGTAGTTTTAATGAAAGCCTAGTGACACGTTATCCCCTGCTGCTGTGCATCCTGTCTTACATACTAAGATATTCCTACAAATAGCGTGTCTGCTGTGGTAAACACGAGAGGCCTCCCAGCTATGCTGAAGCTGAATCCCGGAGCTTGGGGTGCAGCACCTGGGCGTCAGGGAGCAGATTGTGCAGTGGGGCCCAGGGTAACTCCAGGGTTCCCCAGAGCAGGAAGACCCCGGGTGTCAGTGTCTAGGGAAGCGGTGGGAGACAGAACTGCCAGGCCCTGCTGGCCGTGCAGGTGGAGGGCGGTGGCCACCGTGGCTTCGGGACAGGCTGGTGCTCCGCTCTCTAGAAGGGTCTGACTTGGAGCAGGGCTGGCCTTGTGCTGCCCATCGAGCCCGAGCTCAGGGCTCCGTGCACTTCTCCAGACAGAGGCAGAAAGGGCCACAAAGGGCACGCTGGTGTCTGCTCCTCGCTGGCCTCCGATTGCTGGCCTGAACTGCGATCACCATTTTCTCTATATAACATCTTTGTTTTAGTGTGTACCTCTTGAGCTACAGCTGGAGGTAAATACCTTTGGCAAGTAATGACCCTTCTCTCCTTCCCTCCTTCTCTCTTTCCTTCCTATTTTTCTATTTATTGGTACTGGGGACTAAACCCATGGCCTTTGCTCTGAGCTATATCCCCAGGATATTTTTACTTTAAAAAAATTTTTTGGGGGGCTGGAGGGTTAGCTCAGTGGTTCCGGTGCCTGCCTTGCAAGCGCAAGGACCTGAGTTCAATCCCCGGTAACCACATATAATGCTGGGTGTGGTGGCTCACGCCTGTAATCCCAGCACTCGGGAGGCAGAGACGGGAGGATTGCTGAGTTCGTGGCGGCTTGCCTGGGCACCATAGTGAGCTCAGGGCCAGCCTGAACTACAAAGCGAGACCCTGTCTCCAAAAAGCAAAAAAAAAAAAAAAAAATTTTTTTGGGAGCCAGAGATATAGCTCAGTGGTTTCTGCACCTGCCTTGCAAGTGCAAGGTCCCTGGTTGGATCCCGGTAACCACATACCACAGTGCTGGGTGTGGCGGCTCACACCTCTAATCCCAGCACTCAGGAGGCAGAGGCAGGAGGATTGCTGTAAATTCCAGGCTTGCCTGGGCTACATAGTGAGACCCTGTCTCAAAAAAAAAAAGACTTATTGCCACGAATCCCCCCAAGCCCTCCCCCTTGCTTTGAGCACACTTGTCCTGTCCTTCTTGCTGGCCGGGACAAGTGTGGACATCTGGAAGCAGCTCTGGGAATCCTCCTTCCTGAGGGTTTTTACCCAGTTGCTTCACTGTCCTAAACTAATTCAGAATGTTTATGGCAATTCCTGTCAAATAACAAAACTGGGCCCTAACCCACCTTAGTCACTGGATCCAGCACCAGGCGACTCCTGGCTCCTCCCAAAGTCAAAACGACCATGAAAGAAAGATATTTTGACTCCATTCAGGACATGGAGACAGCGAGGACAGGCAACTCACAACACTCAGGAAAGAGACCTCCAGAGCTGCTGCGGGAAGCGGCCAAGACGACGGGATGAGTGTGTTTGAAGCGAGGGGAGATTCTGAGGGCGACTCATGGCCAAGTGTCTTTTACTGCAGCCCATTTTAAAGTGTGACTGTTCACCGAACGTTTGATTGTGTAGGCTGTGTCCGGCTGTGGGTTCCTGGGACAGACACCTTGCCCGGGAGGCCCGTGGGTGGTGGAGAACTCGCCTGTCACAGGCAGAAACACGCCGGCTCACAGGAGAAAGGGCGCCCCTCCTGGCCCGGATGTGGCCCGGCGGAGGCTGGCAGGGGAAGGCCCGGCCGTGGCGAGCCTTGCGCTGCTTGCAGGTCCAGCCTGTGCCCTCCCGGCGGGCGGGCTGCGTCTTGCTGTCCTTACTCCGTGGCCGAGCAGAGCTGTGCTGGGCTCACCGAAGCGGTGACGCGGACCGGGCGGGGGCGGGGCCCAGGCTCTCAGCTCCCGGCTTAATTGGGGATATAATAGTTATTATTATTTATAACGTGCTCTTGAACCCCGGCCAGGAGGGCGTGTTCACAACCTGCCCGAAGCAGGCAGGCGTTAAGTAATGAAAGCGCGGGTCTAATGAGGCGCACAGCTCCCCGTGGGCCCCACTTCCTCAGCTCGCTGATTGCTGATATTTTGGGGGTGAAATATGACCATTTTTACGACCGAAGAGATCAGAGCTCCAAAGGGGGAAAACTAAGAAAGGGAAAAGGAGGGGAGGGGGCGCTTCCAGTTTTCCTTCCCTCGGCCTTTGCGGCCGCTGAAGTTTCTCGGGACGCAAGGAGATTTACGCGCCTTCCTGCGGGAGCCTTAAATCACCGCCGCCCTCCAGCCCGGGCCGCCGGGACACTAAGTCATTGAGAAATGAGAGGCCTCCCCCGGAATCGCTGCGGCAGCCCCAACAAGCGCAATGCCTAATGACTTTTTTTGAAGTCGAGGTCAAGGTTTTTTAAATAAAACAATCTGTATTAATGCAATTTCCTCTTTAGCTGAAGCATTGGATTTTTTCCCTCCTTCCCTCTTTTTTTGGAAGCTAGAGGCCGCGTGGGGAAGGGCATCATTTTTCTCCCTCTAGACAGCAGGTCCCTAATGAGCGAGATTTATTTAAGAATCTGTACATCATCACCTCATCGCGGCCTCCAAGCGGACCCCGGCTCGCCCTGCCCGTGTGTTTTGGATTAGCAGGCTGTGTGGACGCCGGCCACGGTCTTCTCTCTCCTTGCTGGGTCTCGGTCAGGCTCTGGACCTGGATTTTGCATCCCACTGTCCCCCACCAGGCCCCGCTTCTCTGATCACCCGGCTCTTCCTCTTCCGGGCCAGATCCTCCATCCCACCCCATGCCACTCCCTAGCCTGCCCCACATTCCTGGGCAGCTCCTTCAGGAGTTAATGGCCATGAATCCCCGGACACAGAGATGAGTTCAAGTCCTGGCACAGGCTACTCGCTGCCTGGGGACCAGGCCAGCCATTCAGGTTCCCCCAGGCTTCCAACCTACTTCTTTCGGGGTCTTGTTGTTGTTTTTTTTTTTTTTTTTTTTGAGACAGGGTCTCACTTTGTAGTTCAGGCTAGCTCTGAACTCACTCTGTAGCCCAGGCAAGCCTCGAACTCAGCAATCCTGTCTCTGCCTCCCGAGTGCTGGGATGACAGGCATGAGCCACCACGCCCGGCACTAGGGGGGTCTTATTTTTTGAGACAGGGTCTCACTGTGCAGTTCAGGCTGGCTTTGAATTTTTGGTGATCCTCCTGCCTCAGCCTCCCCAGTACGAGGCTGATTGCCATGAACCACTGCGCCAGACGCCATCCAGCCATTCCCAGTCTTTTATGTCATAGGGGTATAAGGAGAGCAAAGCCATGCAGGGCATGTCAGGGCTCCCACCTGCCTGTCCCAGGCCCTTAATGCGCGACCTGTCCAGTGACAGCCCCCCCAGCCCTCTGAGCTCCGGAAGCAGCAGGGCTGGGGGACAGGACCCGCCCCGCTCCCACCCAGGCTGCACCGACACCCGGGAAACAAGCCGTGCTACCCACGGTTCCACCCACTTGTCCCGGGCTGGACAGCCGGGGCGCTGGGGCCCCTACTGCACTAGCCCCAGGAGGCCATCACACTGACCCTGAGAGAGAAGGAGGAGCCGGGTGAGTGGCTCACGGCACACCTTGTAATTCCAGCACACGGGAGGCAGAGGCAGGAGGGTTGCAGTTTCAAGATCAGCCTGGGACAGACCGAGACTCTGTCTCAAGCAATACAACAAGACAAGGAATGAGAAGAACAGGGGCCCACAGGAGCCTTCAAGAGTGTGCGGGGAAGGCCGGAGATTTAGCTCAGTGGTTGGGCCGCCTGCCTAGCAGCGCAAAATCCCTGGTTCAGTCCCGGTAACCACGTATCATGATATGATATGGGCGTGGTGACAACCCACCAGCCATCAGCACCACATACCACAGTGCCGGGCGTGGTGGCTCACGCCTGTCTTCCCAGCACTCGGGAGGCAGAGGCAGGAGGATTGCTGAGTTCCAGGCTTGCCTGGGCTACACAGTGAGCTCGGGGCCAGCCTGAACTACAAAGCGAGACCCTGTCTCAAAATAAATGAATGAATGAATGAATGAATGAATGAATGAATGAATGAATGAATGTGTGGGGAGGGAGGGCTCCTCTGGTGAAGGGGAGCAAAAGCAGGAGGCAAACTCTCCCCGTGCCTCAGTATTCCCTCCATAGAGCTCAAGTCAAATCTTTAAGTTGCTCTGCAGGCCCCGAGGCCCTGGGCATGTGCTGCACACAACTGGGTTGAGCCCCTCCCCCTGCTGAATCTAGCTGCACCCCAGGGGCACACTGGGGGCCAGGTGGAGCCTGGCAGGAGCCGGGAGCAGCTCGGGCTGTGGAAGGACACGTGTGGGGAGCAGGGAAGAAAACAGCCAGCGGAGAGGCGGGGCCCAGGGATTCAGGGCAGGGGCCCTCCCACTCTGCCCCTGCTGCAGCCAGCCCCGGCCCCTCGACCTCCACCTATGTCCAGGTGAGGCTGGTCGGTCCCTGTCCCTGTCCCTGGCGGCACCGTGTGCCCACCGCTGCCACTTGCACGGAGCCCAGCTCTGTGCCTGACCCCAGCAGCAGAGCAGGCAGCAGCTGGGAGCTGGCACGGGCTCCTGGTCACTGTCACCCACGCCAAGGGTCCCAGCCTGGCAACTGGGAGCCATGGGGAGACCTTGTCTCAGAACAGAAAAGACAAAGGGCTGGGCACGCAGCGCAGTGCAAAGGCCCTGCTCCGGTTCCTGGTACCCAGACTACTATGGGCCCTGGCGCTGCCACTCTCGAGCCTGGAGTCCCAGGGAGTCACCTCCCCCACCCTGGAGAGCGCAGCGCACTTGGCACCGGGGGTCCATTCCGTTTCCACCTCTGTGCACCCAGGACTGGGGGCTCCCTGTCCCCCCTTCCCCATCCGATGCCAGGGCCCTGGTCCCTGGCCCTGCCAGTTCCCTTTCACAGCAGCAAGCTGGGAAGAGGAGGGTGAAGCGGGAACCGAAGCCTGCGTATTGGTTCCAGATGTGGCCTCTCTCACAGCCTCTCCAGCAATTTAATTAAATTCCCCCAGACAGCCAGGAGGGCTCTTAATGATCAAGTTTCCCGGCTCCCTCCTCAGGCAGAGCACAGGCCGCTCTGTCTCCCTGACGGATGGCCTTCGGTCCTTCCTGCCCAGCGCAGCAAACCAAGCAGGGCGGGGGTGGGTGCCAGGGAGCACAGGGGAGCCCGCCCCTTCTCGCCCTCAGGGCACGGGCCCCGCCAGCCAGGCTGGGAGGTGTGCAGGGACCCCTCCCCGAACTGGTCGCTGGGGTGGAGCCAGAGGATGGGGGAGTCTCTTCCCAGCCAGAGTGGGGGGCTCGAACCTTCCTGGCACCCTCAATCCCTGGCAGAATGACCGAGGCTCCAGGGGGCAGGGCTGGGCCGGAGGCTGAAGCAGGAAGGCCCGCACTAGAAGGTGAAGGCCTCCCCTGTGTCCTGGGGTCTGGATCCTGGGCCTCGTCATCATCTGCAAGACTCTCCCCGGTGCCCCTTCTCGGGCTGAGTGAGGCACTGGGCGCCTTCCTGTCTCAGGTTGGGGGCCCCAGGAGTCCGGGCAAAGCCTTGGTGTGTAACTGGAGTTGGGGGTGGCACAGGAGGAGGGTCCTCAGCTCAGCCCCTAAGTGGCTCTTTGAGCCCCTGCCGGGACCAGCACCAGGCATCAGGATTATGGCAAGTAGGAAGGTGGGGAGGCAGAGGCAGGACGGCCCCCGGGAGCAGTCTCAGAGTTGTCATCTGCAGGCATCAGGCTCCCTGAAACCCTCCTGGAGCTTCTGAGTGGGCCACGCTGAGTGGGAGACAGGAAAGTCCTCGCGGGCCTGGCCCGTGGCCCGGTGCCCAGCTCCTGCTCCAATTCCTGGTGCTCATTTCCCTTTTGAGTCTACAGAAGGTTGGGCCTCTGGGAAGCCATAAACTGGGGCCCTGTGCTTCCAGCTTGTGGCCTAACAGGGCCAAGCAAGCCGGGCCTTCCGGGCGGTGACCTCTGGCTCCTGAGGTCAGGGGTCGGGGCGGGGCAGGGTGTGGGGGAGAAGGGAGAGAGGGGGAGGGGCTGGGTCACTGGGGTGCAGACCGGAGGGCGGCGTGTGCGTGTGCGTGTGTGTCCTTGCAGGCACGCTTCAGAGGTCCGGGCGCCCCCAGATCTGCTCAGGGTGACCCTGGCGGTGGCCACCACGAGGAGACAGGAATAGCTTATGCTTTGCAAGTGTCTCACATGAGAAGACACCAAAATCCAAAGAAAGAAGGAGAAGAAACAAAAATAGAGGGAAAAAAAAAAGAAACAAAGGGAGGCTTAAGGGCACCCCTGTTTTCAGTTCTGGGGATTGAACCCAAGGCCTTGCTACTGGGCTACATCTGTGGCCCTTCAAAAACATAACTAAACTCACGCCTGTCATCCCAGCACTCGGGAGGCAGAGGCAGGAGGATTGCTGAGTTTGAGGCTTGCCTGGGCTACATAGTGAGCTCAGAGCCAGCCTGAACTATAAAGTGAGACCCTGTCTCCAAAAAAAAAAAAAACCTAAACTAAAAGTCTCACTAAGTTGTCCAGGCTGAGCTTGAACATGCAACCTTTTCTCAGCCTCCCCAGGCACTAGGGTAACAGCCTGTACCTCCACCGCCAGCCTGGAGGGCTTAGGGGGCACAGCAGGGCTGCAGACTTTCAGAGTGGGGGGCAAGGGACCAGAGGGAACAGGGCTCCCAAATGCTCCCAGGTGGAGCTGGACAAGTCTGTGTGTGTGTGCTATGCGTGTGCATGCATGTAGTGTGGCTGTATGTGGGTTTATGAGCCAGTGTGAGAGCCAGTGTGTGTGTGTGAGCATGAGTGTGTCTGTGTGTTCACGACAGTGACAGTGAAGCGGACAGCAAAGGAGGCTGGGACAGGCTGGGCTCTCATGTGAACCTTTCTCTAGGGCTCTTTTAGTACATGACACAGGGTCCTGCTATAATGAACACTTGAACTATAACAAAAAGTCAAGAATCAAGATGTGTGGGCCAGGGGTTTTAGCTCAGGGGTGCCGTGCCTGCCTGGCAAGCAGCTCCCAAGTTCAGTCTCTGGTACCGGGGTGGGGGGAGGCATCAAGATGTGTGTTGAGCTCCTATCTAACTCAAGGAACCTCAGACAGATGGCCCAGGGCAGGTGCAGGAGGCCCCTGGGGGATCATGTGCTGGAGAAGCAGCATCCGAAGTTGGAGACGGAGGGGAGGGAAGGTTGTGGACTCACCTCGCGTTCACGCCCCACAGCTCAGGGGTAGAAGAGCGCCAGGGCTGATGGGGCGTTTCGGGTCTCAGGTGAGACGCACTCCATTGCTGGCACAAAATAGCTGACCTGAGTAGCTTTACGGAGGAGATGGTCACTGTGGATCATGGATTCAGAGGGTTCCGTCCAAGGGCAGCTGGCTCCGAGGCAGGAACAGCATGGCAGAGAGGGAGGAGCGGAGTGGAAGGGGTGCTGCTTCTCCCAACTGCGCCCACCTCCTGTGCCCCCCCAAGCTCTGAGCTCACAAATGCGAGGGTTCATGATCAACCACTTCTCCAGGCTCTTCCTTGGAGCATGCAGCACTGGGGCTCCAGTCTTCATTACATGAGTCTTGGGGGCCCTTCCTCTTGAAGCCCTAAACACTCATTGGAGAAAAGGTAGAAGATGCATAGAAACTCGAAGATTAAAGCTCCTGTGTCCCGGAGATAGCAACCCATAACATCTCAGCCTGGGGCCTTCAAGAATGGAACCTGACAATTCACAAGCACACGCGCGCGCGCACACACACACACACACACAGGCGTGCATGCACGCACACCCCCTAACACAATCACACCACGCCCACTATTCTGTAATTTGCTTTGTGGAGTGCCTAGGATCTCCTAGGCCACACGTCCTCGGTTAGTTGTTATCACCGTCAGAGAGCGAGAGGACCTGACTTTTTGTCCTGTGTGACCCTCCCGTGATGCAACTGTGCTGTAAAGGCACTTTGTCTTCTCAATGGTTTTTGACGGCTCTTTATGCAGGAAGCCTGTGCCCCTTACACAAGGGCTAGGACAGAGCAATTCCCCCAGGGACTGACCCTGCATGTTTGTCCCCAGGATCCCTTGAGCTGGGTGGCATAGAGGTCTGGGCTGGCCCGGGCAGTGGGGGCACTGGCAAGGGAAGAAGAGAGAAGGGTCAGAACTGAAATGGGCTTGGAGTGGCAGAGTCTTAGTGGGAGGCAGATGGAGGAAAACAGGCTGTCTCTGGACTGATGGTGGGAGACCCAGGGGCAGGGTGCTCTCACAAAAGGGGTGGAGGTCGGCGCCCGGCCCTGTGGGAGTTGAGCCAGCTCCTCTGCCAGGACCCTGGACGACCAGAGGTATAAAGTGCCAAAAGATCAAACAGACGAGGCTGAAACCTGTCTCTGCTGTGCAGCACTGTGTAAGCACCCAAACCTCTCTGAGCCATTTCCTTGCTCCTAAAACGGGATGTAACACCACCGACTTAGCAGGCTTGGCTGGCCTGGGACCTGAGCATCTGCTTTCAGCAGAGGACTTGGCTCTCAGCACCGTAAACACAGTGCACTGAGTCATCAGGTTGTCACCACCCAGCCGTCTGTCGGCAGAGCCTGTGAGCGACCTCAGGAGGTCTTAGCTGCATCTGCACGGCCAGACCCGAAGAGCCAGGCCTCGTGTCATAGTAGAATGGCCTTAATTGTACCACATTCTCCAAAAACAAGTTCAAGCCTGAGTCTGGAAACCTGGAAAGTGTCCTTATTTGGAAGAGGATTCTTGCAAATGTGATTGAGTTAAGATGAGGTCATGCTGGGGCTGGTGGACTCCAGGCCCAGTGATTGGTGTCACTTGGAAACAAAGACGTGATTTCGACAGAGACCCAGACACAGAAATGTGGTCAGAGGAAGATGGAGGAGGGGCTGACGCTGCTCCAAGCCCAGGGCCTCTGGAAGCTGGCGGCACAGGCAGGAGCTATACTGTTTTTTGTGGGGAACGTGGACCTTGAATTTGAACACACTACAAGTGGCCGCTGGGAAGTCCAAACTGGCCCAGCCGTAAAGGGACTGAACCAGGCTGCTCCCTGCCCTGCCTCTACAGGGGCTCTGACTGCATGGTGTGCTCTAGCAGCTTGTCCCACAATGGGACAACTTTGTTAACTGCAACAGTAGGGACCTATTATCCAGCCCCTGCTGCGTACTCTGTGAGACCCCAGAGCTCGCTTGGGTATACCTTGTTGATGGCACAGGGTCCCGCTCTGCCGTTCTTTAATGTTTGTAATGAGACAAAGTCAGCCCCTGGGCTAAGGGGCCAGAGGTTCCCAAGGCCCAAACGGGGTCCTTGACCCGGTACTCAACACTCACATAACTCTGGACCCAGGACCTCAGGCAGGAGGGCTCGTCACCATTTCACAGACGGAAATTCACCGGCCCCACCGAGGTGAACTTCCCTACCCACTCTGTGTGTGTGTGTGTGTGTGTGTGAGTGTGTGCACGTGTGCGTGTGAACACTCCCACAGCCTGCTGGGTGGAAACCGAAGCGCGGCTTGGTGTTACCCTCCCCGTAGGCGGAGCTCGGAGGGCGCCCAGCGGCGGTGCGTGGGACCACAGGGCGGGAGTGGGGCACGACCCCCCCGGCCGGGGCAGGAAGATGGGGGCACCTGCGGCTAGGACGAGCCCGCGCCCACGCTCGGCTGGGCGAATCCAGAGGCCCGCGCAGTGGATCTGCACCCGGGCCGCTGCACGCCGCGGTCCTCCGAGCCTGCGAGGGCCGCTGTGGGCCCGGGCGTGCTTCCGGGTCTGCGCGGACCGGAAGTGCGAGTATCACTTCCGGCGCGCTGAGGCGACCTGGGCGCTAGAGCCAGCCCGGCGCGGGGCCGCGATCAGTGGGGCTGGGATCGTCCGCCTGGCGTCTCGGGCTGGGTAGAGGGTGCGGCTGCACCACCGCTCCCGGGCCGCCGCGATGCCGTTCCTGCACGGCTTCCGGAGGATCATCTTCGAGTACCAGCCGCTGGTGGATGCCATCCTGGGCGCCCTGGGGATCCAGGACCCCGAGCGGCAGGAGCCCCTGGACGGGTGAGCGGTCTTGTTCCTGAGCGGTGCAGCAACGCTGCGAGCCCGCCCGCTGCGGGGTGCGGGGTGGCCCGAGCCGGCGCCGCGACGGGCAGTAGGGCGGAGGGTGAGGCGTCGCCGGGCCCCGCCCCGTGCAGTGCAGCCCAGAACAGGGCGGCGATAAGCGTTTTGAGACCGAATTTGGTTTTGTGCAGACAGCGCAGCCCTCCGTACACCGTCCGCAACACTGGACACTAGTTGTACGCACAGGGCTAGGTAATGCGGGGTGCGGCGCGGCAGAGAGGACAGAAAGGCGCGGGGGCGGGGCGACTCTGGAATTCCAGCCCGGGTTGATAAGCGGTCTCTTTGGGACTCTGCGGTAACCGGCGTTCTTCTCCGCTGGCTCTGCCCACCTGGAGTGAGCATAATGCAGTGCCAGGTGTTTCCGGAGCTGAGGGCGCTCCGGCCGGCCGCAGGTGTGAGGAAGCTGTAGGCGGCTCCAGGAACCGTCCAGATGCGCTGGGATGGAAGCAGAGCGATGAGCCTGAGCCCTGCCTGACACCAAGGGATAACCTTGGACCCGCTGGGGGCCGAGGGAAGCCTCCCACGGAAGGAGTGGCGGCTGTGGGGGAGTTAGGGGGACGCCACGGAGCTGCTCCTGGTGTGAGGTTTAGGGTTGACTACAGGGGCCGGGCAAGGCTTGAAGGTCGGGCAGGGCCCTGAAGGTCTTAGCGGAAGTGCCTCTGCTGTAGAGCCGGCGTCCTACAGCGCAGGGACGTCAGTGTCGCCTGTGGGGGTCCTGAAGAAGGAGCGTCACTGGCTGTGGGTCATAACCCTCAGCTCCCCTCAGTCCTTACATCCTGGCATGGGGCTGGATTTGCTAGGGAGCTCAGACGACCACTGAATAGACTCAGTCCTTTGACAGGAAGCCGAAGGGAGGTACCTGCTGCAGTTTAAGAGGTGTAGCTTGGCCAGATGGTGGCACACACCTTCAGTACCATCTAACTGGGAGACTGAGGCAGGAGGGTTGAATTCAAGTCAAGCTTGAGCAACTTTGCCTACAAATGACAATTTTAAAAAAGGCTGGGCATGTGGCTCAGTATGGGGACACTGGCTGTCTCTGTCATGTAGGCTTTGAGTTCATTCCCCAGTGGGTGAAGGGGTGGACCGCTAGCCAGCCAGTTGAGCTCGACCTTTTCTCTCTCACCTTCTCCTTGGAAAGACTGTGCCTCAGTTCAGGGCCATCCTTTCAGGGTGACTGCCACAGGGCACTAAAGATCACCGACCCCGGGTGCTGGGGACAGCCAGCCCCAAGGCCCTCTGTCCCTCAGCTGGTCCCCTCTCACTCCCCAGGCCCAGCTACATCGACAGCGAGGAGAGCCGGCTGCACATCCTCAGCGAACTGCTGGAGAAAAAGGCCCACGCCCCGTTCTACCAGGAGGGTGTGAGCAACGCGCTGCTCAAGATGGCTGAGCTGGGGCTCACTCGGGCAGCTGCCATCCTTCTGCGCAGCGGGGCCAACCTCAACTTTGAAGGTCAGCGGGCTGGTCCCTGTGTCCTCTCGGGAGTGGGGGCTGCAGTTACTTCCTGGTCCGCCCAGGGCTCCCCCAAGGCTCTCTGCCCTGCCCTTGGGCTGATTCTGCTCCCACTCCCATGAGCTCTGCTCTGACTTTGCTCGTACCTTTGTGGCTCCCTTCTGGCCGATGGCGCCTGGGAAGGTGACGGGTGACAGGCCAACGTCCTGCCCTCCCTGGCCTCACCTGGGGCTGGGGTCGGAGAGTCACAGGGTGTGTTGTCCTGGAAGTGACAGGGCTCTGCTGATTGAGGAACAGAGGCGGGAGAGGCTCCAGCAATGGGGGGCACACAGGTCCTCACTGGGTGCCCTGCCTTGAGAATCTGCTGCACCATGGGTTTCTTAGTGGTCCCAGGAGGGAGGGCCAGTAGATGGGAGAGGGAGCTGGGACCAAGGCAGGCTCAGGAGCAGCCGCTGGGCCACCCTGGGCTGCTAACCGCCGTGGGGGACAGCTGTGTCCTGACTGCTTGCCATTGGGCGGGCGCCGGGGCTGGGTCGAGCTGACCCGAGCGCTGCCGCCTGTAGACCCCGTTACCTACTACACGGCTCTGCACATCGCTGTCCTGCGAAACCAGCCTGACATGGTGGAGCTGCTGGTGCGCCACGGGGCTGACCTCAACCGGCGGGACCGGGTATGAGTGGCTGGTCCCTGCGGGGGGGGGGGCTCCCAGCAGGCTGCCAGCCCCTGAGCCAACCTGGCTGGTGCTTATGGGCTCAGATCCATGAGAGCAGCCCCTTGGACCTTGCCAGCGAGGAGCCCGAGCGCCTGCCGTGTCTGCAGCGCCTGCTGGAGCTGGGGGCCGATGTCAATGCAGCTGACAAACATGGTGCGTGCTCTGCGGGCAGCAGATGGCTTGGGGACCAGGGTGGCCTGGGGACACTAGGTGAGCAGGTTTCCAACAGCCTGGCGTGGCTGGCACATAGGTAGTCTGTAGGCTTGGAGAGGTTGTGTGGCCACCGTCCCTGAAGTCCGCCCTGGGCGGAGACATGAAGTTCCAGCTTCCAAGGATCAGCAGCTTTCTGTCGGGAGACCCAGCTTGGGTCTCAGGTGGCAAACGGGGCACACAGAACTCGCACCTCTCTTGCCCCGAACTCTGCTGAGTCCCTTCCGATTTTCATCTCTGAGAGTTGCCCTGCCTCTTGCAAGCCCGTCCTGTCCCTCCCCTTCCTCCTCAGGGAAGACGGCCCTGCTGCACGCGCTGGCCAGCAGTGACGGGGTGCAAGTGCACAACACAGACAACATCAGGCTCCTGCTGGAAGGAGGTGAGGCCCGTCCATGCGACCTCCCCCTCTGGCGGTGGGGTGGGTGGCCGCCTCCATCTTCTCTTCTTCCAATGGCTCTTTCAGGAGCGGATGTTAAGGCCACCACCAAAGATGGGGACACCGTGTTCACCTGCATCATCTTCCTGCTTGGGGAGACCGTGGGTGGGGACAAAGAAGAGGCCCAGATGATCAATCGCTTCTGCTTCCAAGTCACACAGCTGTTGCTGGCGCACGGGGCTGACCCCAGCGAGTGCCCAGCCCACGAGTCCCTCACGCACATCTGCCTCAAGAGCTTCAAGTTGCACTTCCGGCTCCTGCGCTTCCTGCTGGAGTCGGGCGCTGCCTACAACTGCTCCCTGCATGGTGCATCCTGCTGGTCCGGCTTCCACATCATCTTTGAGAGGCTCTGCGCACACCCGGGCTGCGCTGAGGACGAGAGTCACATGGACCTCCTGCGCAAGGCGGAGACCGTGCTGGACCTCATGGCTACCAGCTCCCGGCGGCTCCAGCTGCCCGCAAACTTTGACATCCACCCAGTGGGCAGCCTGGCAGAAAAGATCCAGGCTCTACACCACTCCCTGCGGCAGCTGGAGCTCCGCCCCCCGTCCCTCAAGCACCTGTGCCGCGTGTACATCCGGCTCTACCTGCAGCCGTGGCCCGTGGACACAAAGGTCAAGGCCCTGCCCCTGCCCGACCGGCTCAAGTGGTACCTCCTCAGTGAGCACAGTGGCGCGGGCGAGGATGACAGCTGACAGTGGCACAAGGGTCTTCTGCCTCCAGGGAGCCTGCCCCTCCCCCGCAGCTATGGAGCATGGGGCAGCATGGAGCCTGGACATCCCTAGCGGGGGGGTCCCACGTGGGAAGAGCCTGAATGGAAGCCAGGGTGCATCCTGTCGGCCAAGTCCTGTCTCTACTCAGGGCCACTCCAGACTGGTATTCCTGGAGGTGTCCAGTGTCCCAGGGACCCGTCCTGCTGCCACTGCAGGTCTAGGGACCATGCCTTCTGTGGAAGGGCAGTCATGCCACTCGGCAGGATAGTCCTCCCCAGGCAGGTGACCCAGCCCGTGAGCTGCTGCACCCTGCTGCAGCAGGCCTCAAGCTACGTCCTGGCTGCGCGGTCTTGCTGAATGGTGTGAACCCTGGGAAGGAGCTGAGGTTGCTCAGTGATGTATTTATGTCACAGATTAAACTGATTGTCTTGGCTGTAGGCTCGTGTGATACTCTAGCCCCTCGCTGCCTGTGCCAGATGAGGGCGCAGCATGGCCTGAGTGGGTGGGGTGCCGCAGGGT
Source organism: Thryonomys swinderianus (assembly GCA_004025085.1). NCBI lineage: Eukaryota > Metazoa > Chordata > Mammalia > Rodentia > Thryonomyidae > Thryonomys > Thryonomys swinderianus. The sequence goes on from PVIC010009875.1 coordinate 29,446, forward strand.
GCAGGACAGGGCTCAGAACGGCTTTGGGCCTCCCAGTTCTTACCCTTAAGACTGCATGCTGGCCCAGGCCATGGTGGTACAGAGCTGTACCCTTTTATTTCTGACTCAAAGTGCCCACAAAGGGGAACCACAAAGTGCAGTGAAGAAGCCACACGTCTGCCAGGCCACAGGCTGACCACCCCTTTGGGGACGCTAGGACCTGTCACCAAAAGGACATGGAACATGAGCATTCCTGTGAATGGCTCCACATGCCTCCTAGGCACCAACCACACCGTCCCCACTTAGGGTCCACACAACCATGCCAGGGTGGTTCCCATCTGGCAAGTAGGCTGGAAGCCTCGTCCTGCACAGGGAGCGCTGGGTACACTGGACATGGCCCGAGCTGGCACCTGGCACCCTCCCAGCCCACTGTCTGGGAAGCAGGGTCTACGGGTGTATTGAGGGCTCTACCCTAAGCTGGACGGGGCTCATCTCAGCGCCAGACTGTACACGTGGTAGATCTCGTCCGGGAGGTTTTCCTGCCGCTCTTCGGCCAGCAGGCTGAGGCCCGCGCTGCGGATGATCCTGCGGACCACCTCAAGGTCACGGCACACGCTGCTGTCCACGTCGTCCAGGATCACGCCTTCCTGGGCCATGTTGTCCTTAATGACGATGAGGCCATTGGGGCGCAGCCCACGCTGGCAGCGCCGCAGGAACTCAGCCAGGTGCTGATCAGTCAGGTGGCCTGGGGAGGGCAGGTGTGCAGTTAAGGGAGCATCATGCGGGCCCACAGCCCAGCCCTTCCCTGTGCCACCCAACAGTCTGAGCCCCATTTCACAAAGGGAACACACTCAAAAGTCCCCTACGAGTCAACCTTAGAGCAGTGCACAGTGGACCCACTTGTCATACCCCACTACGGAAGGCTGAGACAGGAGGATCACAAGTTGAAGGTCAGCCTGGGCAACTTAGCAGACCCTACCTCAAAATTAAAGGGCTGGAGGGCCGGAGGGTTAGCTCAGTGGTTCTGGCGCCTGCCTCGGAAGTGCAAGGTCCTGAGTTTGATCCCCGGTAACCACATATAATGCTGGGTGTGGAGACACGCCCACCAACAATCAACACCGCATACTACAATGCCGGACGTGGTGGCTCACGCCTGTCATCCCAGCACTCAGGAGGCAGAGACGGGAGGATTGCTGAGTTCGCGGCGGCTTGCCTGGGCACCATAGTGAGCTCAGGGCCAGCCTGAACTACAACGCGAGACCCTGTCTCAAAAAGCAAAAATAAATAAATAAATAAATAAAGGGCTGGAGAGGTAGCTCAGCGTGAAGGTCCAGGTTCAGCCCTCAGTAACAGCAACAGAGTCCCCTACACAAAGCACGCACTAAGCCGAGCTAGGGTTTTAGCCTGACAGTTCCTCTTGGCCCTACCCAATGACAAAGCATCATGCTGCCCTCTTTCCTGGGCCTAGTGGGCATCCATCAGGTCTAATGTGGGCACAGTGGCTACTGCATGGCAGCAAGGCCCAGCCCAGGGGCAGCGTTTTAGTCAAGCAGCAGCCCACGTGTGTACAGGCAGGTGACCAAACAGGGCTGACACAGACGCCTCTCCTCAGCTCTGCTTGTCTGAGTGCAACGAGTCACGGGGCCATTGAAAATTTTTTCAACCATCTGGCCAGGCAGTGTGGTGCACAGACGCCATCCCAGTACTCAGGTGGCTAAGCCCGAATGGTCACAGTTCAAGGCCATAGCAAGACTATCTCAAAACAAAAAAGAAGTCCATGGGCCGGGAGATTTAGCTCAGTGGTTCCAGCACCTGCTTAGCAAGCACAAGTTCCCTGGTTTGATCCCAGGTAACCACATACAACACCAGGTGTGGCGATTCACGCCCACCAGCCATCAGTACCACACACCACAGTGCCTGGCGTGGTGACTCACGCCTGTCATCCAGCACTCGGGAGGCAGAGGCAGGAGGACTGCTGAGTTTGAGGCTTGCTGGGGCTACATAGTGAGCTCAGGGCCAGCCTGACCTACAAAAGGAGATGCTGTCTCAAAAAAAAAAAAAAAAGAAAAAGCCCTGGGCAGGACAGTGGGCTGGAGCAGGGTAGGCCTCACCTATCACCCACTGGATCCAGATGACATCGTAGGAGTTGGGCTCAGGGCTGAAGTCCTGTAGGCCACAGCAGAAGTAGTTCCTCACCCTCTTGCCCTCCTCCCCCAGGTAGGTCTTGGCCTTGGCCAAAAAGTCCTCCGTGACATCCACCATATCCACCACCTCAAACAGCGGCAGCAGCAGCCTCTTGGTGATCCTCCCGATACCAGCGCCGCAGTCCAGGGCACAGGAAGTTCCGGGTTTGTTCGGGCCTTCCTAGAAAGCGCAACAAACATGAGGCTCTCAGGAACCTGGCATGCAAGAGCCCAGCCTAAGACGAGGTCTGTGAGCTGGAAGCGGGGACCCTTCTGTGGGCCACAAGTCTCCCTCCCACTGGGGATGGGGCCAGAGCCTCTAACATGCCAGGCAAGCATTGTGCAGCTGAGAGATGCCGCGGACATCTTGAAACTCAAGTTGGAGACAGGGCCTCATTAAGTTTCTTAGGCTATACTCACACTTGCAAGCCTCCTGCCTCAGCCTCCCGAAAGCAGCTGGGATCACAGCTGTGCACCACTGCACCTGGTTGGGCCACACATTTCCAGAAGGAAATTCAACCCCATTCAAAGGCAATAACTCAAACAGGTGCATTGGTGTTCTCTCTCTCCTTACACCCCAGGAAACAGGGAGAAATGGCACGGGGGGCGGTGGGGGGACAGTGTGCTGCCTCGACCCCAGCAGGACAGCCGAGCCTGGCCAACACGGTCAGTCTCAGGGCCCCAGCGACACCCTGGCTCTGGCCTGTGTGCAGGTGGCAGCTGCCCCAAGCCCCAGCTCTCCCCACAGGCGCCCCAGAGCCACGGTCTCTGTTGTGGGGCGGGGGTGGTGGCTACATACCGTCAGGAACCTCTGTAAGAACTTCCGGGAGCTGCTGAGGTCGATGCTGGAGATGTGGCCGTATCCGCCCAACATGCCGTCCACTGTGGGCGGGATCTGCTTCCAGTAGGTCTGCGCCTTGGAGTAGAACTGCTGCTCGTCCTCGATGACCTCACTCGTCATGCTGCCCCACGTCTGCGCCAGCGCCTCTCCTGACCCGGAAGAGAGGAGTCCGCTGCTGGGGGTGGGAAGGCCCAGTGAAGAAGGCCCCATGCCTGCCTGGTGCTGGGGGCCGCCAGGGTCCCAGACCTGTGTCCACCCCGGACGCAGCACCTCTGTCCTGCACCAGTCACTGCAGGGCAGGTGCCTGGCACCCTGGCATCCATGGGCAGATGTGCGGCAGGAGTCCTGGACCCATGGAGAGTGGGCATGGATGTAGCAGTGAGCTGTGCAGAGCCAGCGAGGCAGAAAGCCCTGATGGCGCAGAGGGCTGCAAGGGACGTGACCAGGTGCCAAGGGGCAGGCAGGGCGGCATCCGGGAGGCCATGCACTCGGTGCGGTGCCTGGGAGACGGCAGCTCGGCGGCGGGAGGGAGAGCGCTTCGGACTTCACTCTGCAGAGCCAGCACCGTGCTGGCCACTGCGCAGTCCGAGATGGGCGGCAGTGGATGTGGAGGCCACAAAGCCACCACTGGTCCCTGGCGGTAGGGGTGCCACCCACAGGCCCTCAGGAGACACAGCCACTCCCCCAGCCTGGGCTCGCCCACCTGTGACCCCAAAGTCCCTCTCGTACGGGAGAGCAGCTAGGTGCATGGGGAAGCCAAAGGACAGAGCACCCTCTGGGGCGGACGCCTGGTGGAAGCAGAATGCCTGAGGGGCTGGTGAGCAGGGCCTGCAGGCTGCCAACTCCGATGTGCCAGCTGTGGCGGGTGCGGGAGGCTGGAGCCCACTGAGAGCTGACAGGAAGTGGCCAACAGTCCCATCACTGTGACACTTGCTGGCTCTGACAGCCTAAGGCGGAGGGGGCTGTCAATGGGTACCATGGCAACCGTGTCCCTGCCCCTCCCAGGTCACCCATAGAGAGCCATGCGCCACCAGCCCTGTCCCTGGCTGCCACCCGTTCAGCTCTGCCTCTCACTAGCCTGGAAGCCCCTCGGAGGGCAATGGCAGTGCCCCGAGTTTTTCCCGCACTTTTTCTTGCACATGCTGTGGCACCTCAGTGTCTGACAAAAAGCTCACTTGGAAGCAAATTCCAGAACAAAGTGGGACAGAGCCTTCCGGGGCGCGCTGCCCGCTGCAGGCCTCCGGGACAGCGGCAGGGCCAGGACCCGTGCACCTCCAGCTCAGTGTCCGCTCGCGCCTAGCCTTGGCTACATGGCTGCTGAACAAAAGTTTTTATGCAGCTGTGACCATCTCCCCTAAGAAAATCTCATGGACAAAAGTCCAACCACTTCAACCCGATGAAGCTGAAGGCTGTTCCCACCAGAATGATTTTCCACTTTACCAAAAGCCCTGTAATGTGTTTGCTTTAAATGTCAAGGTCCCTCCATAATCTAATTTACAAGAATTCCACTTGCACGCAGATTCTAGGAAGGCGCCAGGGGAGGCCCAAGTCGGCCGGGAAATGGCAAGGCCCAGGCTGACGCTGGCTCCAACACTGACTCACAAGGAAATGAGATTCTTTTTTTGAGACTGTGTCCCAGTGTGTAGTTCAGGCTGGCCTTGAAATCATTATGGAGCCCAGGTTGGCCTCCAACTCACAGTGATCCTCCTGCCTCAGCCTCCCCAGTGCTGGGATTACAGGTGTGTGCCACCACGCCAGGGAGGAAATGAGATTGCTGGCCCGGTCCACATGGGGCCCTCGGAGGTCCATGTCTGCGTGGCCCTAGAGGTCAGAGGGCACAACCAGGGTGGGTAGACGAAAGCAGTGTTGCCCACACGCTGCCCTCGGACAGTGAGAAGCTGCCCAGCTGCACGGCCCATCGAGCCCAGCACTGCTATCAGGCTGTGGCTGAATTGGCACTAACAGACCTCTACACTGGCACTTCATGCCACACAAAGTTCCTACAGAAAAGTCTGAAAGCAACACAAGACCTTGCGGGAGGGAGTGAACTGGCTGCTCCAGACCTGTGCGGGCAGCACCATGATATATGAGCAAAGCATGTACTCTACGGAGGGTGGCAAGTAAAAGGGAGGTCTGATGCCACTCAGGAGGCTGAGGCAGGAGGGTTAAGAGTTCAAAGCCAGCTACAGTGGACCCTTGAGTTACATCTGGCCTCACATACAAACAAGTAGGGTTATGAATGGAATTTTAGTTTTCTAACTTGTGACCGAAGTCTTGAGTTAGGGCCCAAATGCTAGTATTTCCTGCATGGGGTCAACTGAAGTTGAGCGGTCAGGTGCCTTGGTCTCAGGCTGTCCTCCAGTCAGGGTCCACACTGAGCTGGGAGACCCCGTACCTCTGTCCTATGGAAAGGGCTGAGGCAAACGGCAGGGCGTCAGCACAGAGCAAGACACAACACCACGATAGACGGTGGGGGGGGCGATCCTGGGCGGCCGGCTCCGGCTCGGGACCCTATGACCTGAATGCCACTTCCCGGAGCCCAGGCCCGACTGCTGCCTGGAAGCTGAAGTTACAAGCCAGGATCTGAGGAAGGTTCTGGTGGCTCAGAAACGTTTGCCAGCAGGTGAAGCAGCTGTCAGAGGCTCCTGTGGATTTGGCCCGAGAGCTGCAGCAGCCTGACAAGGGTACGGGGCGCTTTCTGGCGGCCACAGGCAAGCGTCCTCGGAATACCGCGGCGGCCCGCAGTGGAGGCTCAGCAGCTCTGGGACGGCGAGCTGGATGCAGCCTGCAGCTTCCGTCACCTGTTCTCACACAGCGGACGTGGGGCGGCCACTGCCAGAGCACCTCGTTTCTGACTCCGGGAACCTGACTGAGCCCTTGGAACAGAGTCCTCCTCAGCAACCAGACCAGCTCCCCACAGCCCCCTGGTAAAAGCCGCACGCAGCCCGCAGGCCCCGCTTCAAGGAAGCACCCGGAGCCCTGAGCTGCCCCACCTCCATCTGCCCCGCCGGCCGGTGAAGAGCCCAGGGCGGCGGGCACCTGCGAGGGTGGTGGTAAGCGCCCAGTACTCGTGCTGCTGCCCTTAGATCTGGAGCCACCGAGCCAAGTCTTAGCTCAACCTGAGAGCAGTGAAGGGCACGGGCTGCACACGGCAGGCAGCAGCGTGGGCACCGCCGCAGCCCGCACTGCCCTGAGAGCCCATCTCAGATCCGGGGGAGAGGGCTCTCCAGGACACCCCACCTTCCTCGTGCGCCTCTGAGCAAACAACTGCTGGCGTCCTACACGGACCCGACACTGTCCTCGTCACCTCCCAAGGCCAAGAGGCCAGCACGTGTCCCCCGCCTCTGGCCGCCTAGTCATTACTGCAGGGGTCTCGGCTTTGGATTCTGCGGAGGAGGAACGCAGCCCGAGGGAAGGAAAGGTGAGTAGTGAGGAGCAGAAAGCTGGGAGGAGGAGACAAGGCCGCGAACAAGAAGCCCACAGGCCCCAGGACAAGAAGGGCCCCGGCAGTCACCTCCATGCCGGGCCTCTCCTTCTGCACAAGTCTCCGGGAGACCCTCAGAGGAGGACGAGGATGGAGTGCTGCGCCAACTCCCACCTGCCGTGAACCCCTCCCCACCTGGCGCCTCAGGGCCGTGCCCCTCCTCCCGACAGCACAGGTGCCATTCCTCCCGACTGCACAGGCAGCCCCCGACCCCGGTGAAAGCACTGGAGCGCCCTCTGCACTCCGCCCACCTGTCCTCAGCTCTGCAGCGAGCTCAGTGAGAATGAAGTGGAGGCCCAGCCTTGGGTTGCCTGAATACACTGTCAAAAGCTGTGTAATGCTTGATAATTAAACTTTGGATTTGTCAAAAAAGTTTGAGAGAGAGAGAGAGAGAGAGAGAGAGAGGGAGAGAGGGAGAGAAGGAGAAAGGGAGAGAGGGAGAGAGGGAGAGGGAGAGGGGGGAGAGAGAGAGAGGGAGAGAGAGAGAGGGAGAGAGAGAGAGGGAGAGAGAGAGAGAGATCCTGCACCAATCTCTCTCCCTGCAGGAAGGAAAGGAGACTCTGAAGGCCGTGTAGAGGAGCCTGAGCCTTCAGTTGACCCTGGGCTTGATGACACTGTCATACAGCAGAGTCCACAGGCTGCAGGTGGCAGTGGTGATGCTGAGGACCTGGGGAAGGAGCCTAGAGGAACAGCAGCAACTCCTGGCTAAGCACAGAGCATGGCGGCCAGGGAGCTCTCTTGAGGGGGAGGGGCAGCATCAGTCAGTGCAGCAGAGGCCTTCTAAAATAAGGACAAGCCTGGAAACGGACAGAGCTACAAACATCTGGACAGAAGAGAAGACCCACGCAGACAGAAAAGGCCAATCGCTGGACTCACTTGGTCAATGACAATGTCACGTCGCACCACAGAACAGTGCTAAAAGGCAGAAACGGAAACATCAGACCCGTTTGGAGTTCTGAAAAGGTTGAGACCTAATGACCCAGAAGCAGGTCCTAGGGGGCCACAGACTTTCCCCCGGAGAGCAAGGACACAGAGAGCCAGGCCCCTGGTGTTCTCACGGAAAGGACTCCCCTTCCAAACAGAAGCCACCTTCCCTCTTGTCCTCCTTCCTGCCAGCCAAGGGTGTCAACTCGAACGGTGAGTACAGTATGAGATCACCGTTTCTGGTAAACCAGTCACACCTTATAACTTCTTGGTGACCACACTAAGATTATTTTTGGTGTTTCTGGTAAATAACACACATTATACAACCTTTTTGTATTATGAAAATGTCAGTTAAGGGATGCTTTGGGAAGTCTGGAACACACTGTGGGAATTTCTCTTATTTATGGAGGGAAAAAGTCTTGATTTACAACCAATCTGAGTTACAGTTAGCCCCGGTGAATGAATTGAGTCTGTAAATCAAGAGTCCACTATACACCATAAGGGCCTGCCTTAAAATCCGGGAGTGGTGGTGCGTGCCTGTGAACCCAGCAATCCAGAGGCCAAGGCAGGAGTGTCAGCCTGGGCTACAGTGAGTTCAAGGCTGGCCTGAACTACCTAGTGAGACCCTGCCACAAAAAAAACCCCAAAAATCCCAACAACAACAACAACAAACAGATGTGGTGATGTACAGCTGTATTCCCAGCACTCTGGGAGGCTGAGGCAGGAGGATCACCAAATTTGAGCCCAGGCTAGGAAACTTAGCAAGATCCTATCTCGAAATGAAACTAAAAAAGGGCTGAGAATATAGCTCAACTGTAAAACCCTGAGTTGAACTCCCACTGCAAAAACAAAATAAAAGGGGGGAACGTTTTTATAAAGGCCCAGTAGAGTCAGATGAGCCAGGCCTGAACCAGCCACACTCACTGGGCATGCACGATTGGAAAAGATCTGCCTTCGCATTTGGCTTTCCCCGCCATGGGGACAGACGCCATGCGAAGCAGGGGACAGTTAACATGTAACATGCAAGGGAAGTCCAAGGTGCTCCACACAACACGAGGCACATGTTCACTGCTGAGCTGAGACCTCAGGTGAGGTCATCAGTCCTGCTGGTGAGGAACAGCAAACTTGGAAAGTGCCCTGAATACTATATGAACTGTAGCACCCAGGGACGCACCTGCAGGAGGTCTGCTGGACACTTATCTGGAGGGCTCAAATAGGCCTCAAATCAGCAGGGGTTCGGGTGAACTACCCTCAAGTAAACCCAGGGCAAATGCAGATTAAGACGTTCTGGAAGCCCAGCACTCAGGAAGCTGAGGCAGGAGGATCTCCAAGCTTAATTAGTGAGAACATGTCTCCACAAACTAAACAAAAACAAAGACGCTGTCCCGGAGACCGTATGGCTTCTGGCCTCCACTATAATCGTCTATATACATCCCCAACTCTCTTAACTTCCTCAGTATATGGACAGAAAAACCAACACGCTAAGAAAGTGACATTCCTTAACATGCAGAAAACCAGGGGCCGAATAAAGGAAGAAATCAGGCCTCGACTGCAGCCCTAGTCTCCCCCAGGGACTCAGCCATGCTCCACCTCCTTGCCCAGCCCACTGCCAGGGCCTGACAGGGCCGTTTCAACCCCTTGCTGAACAGGGAAACCACAGAGGGCAGAGCTCGGGCCGTTGGCGCGCGGCAAGGCCCGGGCCTTTTCGGACGGCGCCCCTGCAAACCTCCTGACCTTGGCCCCGAGGGCTGACGGCGACAGCTGTCCGAGCCTCCCGGTGCCCGGGGTTAAACTTGATAACATCTTCTGCTAGCGGGCGGCGCTGGGCTTTTCTCGACCTCACGCCCCCTCCCTCCCGTCTCCTCCTGCACCCCAGGGGCCCGAGGCCCCTCTGCCCCACCAACGCCGGCCGGATCTCGGCGGACACCCACGTGGGACCCGAGCCGGCGGCGCCCACGCGCCCGGGACACGTGACCAGGGCTACGGGGCGCCGAGGCAGTTGGAGTCGGATCCCGTTTCCCTCGGCAGCCGCCTCTTCTCCGTCTTCCTCGCGCTACTTACCCCAGGCGGGGCCTCCCGGGACAAGAGGACGCGGAAGAGAAAGGGAGCGACAGCAGCGACGGGTCCGCCACTCCGCGACCAGAAGGAACACCGCCAGGTGCGCTCGGGCTTCGCTCGTGGACGTCACTTCCTGTGGCATGGGCGTGGCCTCCAATAGCCCCGCCTCGCATTCGGGTCGCCCCGCCCCAAAGGGCGCTGAGCTCTCTGGATTTGTCCACGCGATGGTCTCTCGGATTTCAGGATTTAAAGAAGCCGCGGTATCTGATCTCCTCGCCTCCACGTGCACGAGTTCGCTTAGTAGACGGCAAGCCTGTCCTCTCTTTCCAGATGCGTGTAATAATAACTCGGTTTCCGGTGCTCTGAGGGTTAGATCTGTGGGATATTGTATTGTAGCCTTCAGCCCAGCGTTTGCAGTGGTGTTTCAGGAACCGGAAGCTGTTAAAATGACAATTTTTAGCCGGGGGTGATGGTCCACGCCTGTGATTCCGGAATTGGCGCTGAGGCAGGAGGATCACCGCGAGTGCAAGGCTAACCTGGGCTGTATAGTGAGTTCAAAGCCAGTTTGAATTACATAGCAAGACTCTGTCTCATAAACAAAATTCATCCAAGTTCATTTCCCGTAACTCATGTCCTGGCGTTAGATTCCTCATGCTTTCCTCTGGGTGGCGCTTAGAGTTTTTGCTTTAATGTAAAGAAACCTATGGGGGGTGTGAAAAGCCGGCTGTTGCTGAGTGCCCCAGCCCCGTTAGGTCTTTGGGGCTAAGAAGAGAGAAGCTTGTCTACCATGGCAGAGCATGTCAGACCTGGAGCCGACACTGCTTCTCTGCATTTTCAGATCTGTGGTGTCGGAAATTGGTCTCTGGACCAGGAAAGGGCAGCGGGATCTGGGCCTGGACCTGGACCTGGGCCTGGGGCCATAGCTTAATGTCCTGGGTACCACAGCCCCCACCTCACCCCAAGTCTCAGGCCCTGGCGCCTGGGGTGGCCCGGGCGGGGGCGGGGTATCCTGACCCTGAGGAGACCCCAAGGGCATCGGGGAGAGGCCAGCAAGAAGACTGGCAGAAGGATGGGCCCCCAAGGGCTAGTTCACCTGGTGGGGGTCTCTTGAACCCTGCTCTGAAGCCTTGGTAGGAGAGTGTGGCACCACTTGGGAGCCAACTCAGAGATGACAGCGCGGGAGGAGACAGGAGGGGGAGCGAAGCAGGTCAGAGACCCCAGGTCGGAGCTCAGGGGAGATCTGGCTGCTGCCGGTCTAGGGGGATTGCTAAAAACTGTTTACGCTGGGGTGTCGCTGAGGATGGGGCGTTTGCCCAGCACGGGTAAAACTCTGGCTTCTGTCCCCAGCACAGGAGAAAACCCCATTTTAGCACGGTCCAGACCACTCCTTTGGAACTGGGGTGGGAGGGAGACTGGGGGCCCTGGGACCAGGCTGTGCCCACGGGTCTCCCCTTCCCCAGGAGATGCGGGCTCCCCAATTCCTGTGGGGTTCTACTAACAACAGCTTCTTCGATGCCCACACTCCCGGATGGCTAAGTGCCTTGTGCCACATGACAGCACTTGGCACCCAGGTTTGGGCACTGCCTAGGTTCTACAGCTGAACATGGGCATCGAGGAGAAATTCACAGCCTTGCCAAGGTTGTAAAGCTGGTAAGGAGTGGAACCCAGCTGGGACCCCAAACAATTGCTTGCTTTTCAGCCCTTTTTATTTATTTTGTTTCCTTTTTTTTTTCTTCCAGTTTTTTGAGTCAGGGTCTCCATTTGTAGTTCAGGCTGGCCCTGAGCTCACTACGTAGCCCAAGTTAGCCTTGAGCTCAGAGCAATCGTCCTCCCTCTGCCTCCCAAGTGCTGGGATTACAGGCGCGAGCTACCAGCCCTGGCCTTGAGGTATGTGTTACCGGGGATCAAACCTGGGACCTTGCGCTTGCCAGGCAGACGCCAGAACCACTGAGCTAAATCCCCAGCCCCTATTTGTTTTTGAGGCAGGGTCTTACTATGTAGTCTAAGCCAATCCCACACTGACCACGAACTCCCAATAATCCTGTCTCAGCCTTCTGAGTGCCGGGGTGACAGGTGTGCGCCAGCACACCCGGCTCTAATTTTTTAAAATGGTAAGAGTGACATCAGGTCGTCTTTATTGAGCCTGTACCACGTGCCTGGCAGTGTCCTGAACCCCTGACACAAACCAACGTCACAGCGCCCCCTAAGGGCGGGGGTATTCTTGCCGTCATCCTCTCCCGGGTGAGGAAACAGACCCCGAGCGGTCTGTCGCCTGAAGCTACTCATGTCCACGGAGCCAGCCGGTGACCTTGCTGGAGCTCTGGGCACCGTACCAGGCTGGATGGCCGGGGACCCGTCTGCGCCAGCGCCCCAGGCGCGCCCTGGCGGAAGGATTCGCTGAGTCGGGCGCCCAGCGGGCCATGTTCCTGTGCTCCCCGCGCCCCCGCGCCCAGGAGCGGACGCCTGAGAGGTGTCCCCGCGCAGCCGGCGACCTCCGACGCCGAGCCCCGCCGCTGCCCAGCTGGCGCGACCAGACCTGTGGGCGGCCCGGGCCGCGCGGGGCTGCTCCTCGTGGTGGCAGGACGGGGACGTCGGGCCCGGGGTGGGGCCTGGAGCCGCTCGCCGCCCGTCCTGCCCACGGGGACCCGGCGGGCGAAGCGCCACGTGCTGCCGCCGCAGCCCTCGCCGCCCGCGCCCTGGGGCCCCGCCCCGCGCCGCCCCCGGGCAGCGAAGCCCGAGGGCACCCGCAGGGGCGCGGGCAAGGAGACCGCGGGCCCCGTGGACACGCTCCTGGGTGAGCTGCTCCCGGGCAAGTTCCGCGAGCTCCTGTCGCAGCTGCGGGCCAAGTGCTCAGAGGCGGAGCCGGAGCCGCGGGCGCGGGCGCGGGGTGAGGGCGACGAGCAGGAGGGGGCCCTTCCGGGGTGGGTGGCCGGCCCCGGTGTCCCCTCCCTGGAGCCGAGAGCCCGTCCGTCCGTCCCGCAGCGCCCTCCTCCGGCCCCCGCGCCCTCAGCCCCGCGGCACCAGGGCGGGGCCCGAGCCCTGGCGGGCTTCTCCACCGTGCAGCGGCTGCCGCTTCCTCGCAGACCTGCGGTCAGCGTCGGGGTCTCGGTGGGGCGGGACGGCTCGGACGCTCCTAAAATGGGACTGGCTCTTTATGCCTAACGTGGCCTTTGTCTTCAAGGGAGCAGCTGTCAGACTTCCAGGACAGGCTGGAGGAGAATCTGCAGCCCCGGAAATCTCCCCTGGGCCCCCTGGGGGGGACCACTCACAACTCCCCGCGGTCGGGAAGGCCAGCCCGTGAGTTCCGGGATGGGTAGGGAGTGGGTGAAGGGTGCTGCTTCCATCCCTTACTTTCCCTGGCGCCCACGCGTTTATCCATGTATCCGCCCACCACCCTCCACCCATCCGTTCACCCATCCATCAGAGCTTCTATCAACACATTCATAATTCATCCATGAATCCATTCACAATTCATCCTCTCACCCCACTTCCCTGCAGACCCCTTATCTCTGAGCCACGTTTTCTACATGAATTTCTCCACCACCCATCCAGCCAGCCCTCCAGCCCCATCTACTCATAGACTCCCGGTGTCCTGTCCATCCACCTACGAACCCAGTATCAACCATCTTCAACCATTCACTTCTAATTCCAGGACACAACCACCCCACTATCCATCCACCCTGCCATCCATCAGCCCACGACGCAGTCTTTCTATTCGGAGCCTGTTACTAATTTGTCTACCAGCCCAGGTATCCATCAACCCACCAGTTCTCTTCTATCCTTTCCCACTTCTTCCAACTCCATTAGGTTTTAGTATCTGTCACATCTGGGAGAAATAAAATAAAAGATGAAACTAACAGCAGAGTCCAGTATTAGCGTTTACGTGGGCCCAGATGCCAGAGATCTAATGGTGGTGGAAAAGAAACCAGGAGAAATGCTTCTACCTTAAAAAGGCTTAGGTAGAGCCGGAGGGTTAGCTAAGTGGTTCTGGAGCCTGCCTCGCAAGTGCAAGGTCCTGAGTTCAATGTGCAACCACATATAATGCTGGGTGTGGAGACTCACGCCCACCAGCAATCAATACCACGTACCACAGTGCTGGGCATGGTGGCTCATGCCTGTAATCCCAGCACTCTGGAGGCAGAGACAGGAGGATTGCTGAGTTCGAGGCTTGCCTGGACTATATAGTGAGCTCAGAGCTAGCCTGAACTACAAAGCAAGACCCTGTCAAAAAAAAAAAAATGGCTTAGGCAGAGGCAAAGGGTACAAAGCCCTAGGAGTGAATTTAAAGACCTGGGACCATGAATACATAGCACACATTCCATTCCTGCTTTTGCTATAACCATGACAGACAAAACTAATAGATCACAGCACATCTCTCCTCTGAATCTGAGAACCCACTCCAGGCAGAGGCCACTAATGGATCACAGGTAAAACACATTACTAGCCCAGGAACTCCAAACCAATAGGGCCAAAGCAACACTCCTTTCCCCAAGCTCTAATCAGTATAAATGCAGAGACTCAGAAAAGCAGGGCAGATTCAGATTCAGCTACAGATTCTCACAGCAGAGAGGAAACACTTGAGCACTTGTGCTGTGAGAATCCTTGGCAGGGCCAAGGGGACACTGCGGGGCACTGGGACAGGCAAGTGTGGCTCTCAGCTGAGGACATGCTTGTCCCTGGAGGCTGGGCTGGGCAGCACCTTTCCCTGGCCCTGCAGCAGTCTGCAGATGGGCACACAGTCCAGATGGACATCATCGAAAATGACAACTCTAGGGCTGGAGGGTTAGCTCAGTGGTTCCGGCGCCTGCCTCGCAAGCGCAAGGTCCTGAGTTTGATCCCGGTAACCACATAGAATGCTGGGCATGGAGACTCATGCCCACCAACAACACTGCATACCACAATGCCGGGCATGGTGGCTCACGCCTATAATCCCAGCACTTGGGAGGCAGAGACAAGAGGATTGCTGAGTTCGCGGCGGCTTGCCTGGGCTCCATAGTGAGCTCAGGGCCAGCCTGAACTACAAAGCGAGACCCTGTCTCAAAAAAAAAAAAAAAAAAAAAAAGACAACTCTAAGAACAGCTTTCACTTTGAGATGCTGCACTCACAGCCTGCCTTTGCATTTCATCTCTCTGCAGCCTTCTGTGGGGCACTGTGATTATCCCCATGTTACAGATAAGGAAACTGAGGCTCAAGAGTCAAGAGTGAACCCCAGGACTGCGTGACTCCTGGATGGGAATTCTAATCATCTCCGCTTGTTTGCTGAATACATATGGACTCTGGAACTGATGCAGATTGGCTGCATCCCTTACCAGCTGTGTGACCTTAGTCATATTGCCCAAGTCACTGTGCCTTAGTTTCCTCATCTGTACAATGGGAATAATAAATGGGTGTGGTGGCTCTTATTCCAGCACCTAGGAGGCTGAGGCAGGAAGATTGCCATGAGTTGGAGGCCAGCCTAACCCCTATCAAGACTTGCCCCTCTCAAAAAATCAAAGCAGGGCGGGAGGGTTAGCTCAGTGGTTCCAGCGCCTGCCTCGCAAGCGCAAGGTCCTGAGTTCAATCCCCGGAAACCACATACAATGCTGGGCATGGAGACTCACGCCCACCAGCAATCAACACCGCATACCACAATGCCGGGTGTGGTGGCTCACGCCTGTCATCCCAGCACTCGGGAGGCAGGGACAGGAGGATTGCTGAGTTCGCGGCGGCTTGCCTGGGCACCAT
>PVIC010009876.1:0-44602 GCA_004025085.1 Thryonomys swinderianus
AATTTTAATTTTTTTTAAACAGGGTCTCGCTTTTATAGTTCAAGCTGGCCCTGAGCTCACTATGTAGCCCAGGCAAGCCTCGAACTCAGCAATCCTCCTGCCTCTGCCTTCTGAGTGCTAGGATACAGGCATAAACCACCACACCCAGCACTGTGGTGTGTGGTACTGATTGCTGGTGGGCGTGAGTCACCACGCCCAACATTGTTGTATGTGGTTACCAGGCTCAAACCAGGGACCTTGTGCTTGCTAGGCAGGTGCTGGAACCACTGAGCTTAATCTCCAGCCCTCAGATACAGATTTAACCCTTAAAGAGTTCTGGAAGGAACATTATAACATACTTTCCTATATAGGATCAAGTGAGAAATCCTGGGCCAGTGTCTTTGTAAGGATACTGAAATCTGCTCGTATCCCTCATACAGACTCTGAAAGCTGTGTAGAAGAGCCTGAGTCTTCAATTAGCCAACTTAAATTACAACTAGCCCTCAAGAACAAATTGAATCTATAAGTCAAATCCACCGTATTAGGAAATTGAACCAGATTTTGTTGGTAGGTGCATGGGCACAGTGGTCCCCATGACAGACATCTGTCTGGTCTCACTACTTGGGTCAAAGAAGAACCTTCTGAATGTGAATCTGTGCACTGTGTCATCCACAGAGAAACACTGGCTAGCCAAAAAAAAAAAAAAAAAAGTCACTTGGATTTAATGATGTTTTATAGGATGTGATTTAAATGATTAACCACATTAACATGCATGCCCTTAGCTCATATGTGTTTGTGAAGCTCAGGGAGGAGAAGATTACAGGGGACACACATCTCTTATATACAGAAAGGAAATGGCTTTCTCTCCAGGTAGATCAATGGTCGGTCGGTTTTTGAGTAATGAGAGCCACTCGAGAGCTTTGGTTTAGAAAAGTCACCCCTGGGAGCACATTTGGGTGACACAGTATGAGTTGTAAAACATGTTCACTCATGTGACATAGTCAACCTGCTCAATAAATTTAATCTGTCACTAAGGGCCAGGGATTTAGCCCAAGTAGTAATGCACCTACCTTGGAAGCACAAGAGCCCTCGTTCGATCCCCAGTAATGCAAAACAAAACAAAAAAAAATTAATCTGTCACTTCAGGGAAGAATAACAATAGTGTTAAAGTTGGTAAAGTTGGTGCATTCGAAGTCAAACTGGAACTATGGGGGCAGTGAGTGAACAATGGTATTTTTGAAGTTTCAAACATTGGCAAGAGGGGGCCAGAGATTTAGCTTAATGATTCCAGCGCCTGCCTCACAAGCGCAAGGCCCTGAGTTTGATCCCAGTAACCACATACAATGCTGGGCGTGGTGACTCAACCCACCAGCAATCAATACCACATACCACAGTGCCGGGCGTGGTGGCTCACGCCTGTAATCTCAGCACTCGGGAGGCAGAGGCAGGAGGATTGCTGAGTTTGAGGCTTGCCTGGGCTCCATAGTGAGCTCAGGGCCAGCCTGAACTACAAAGCGAGACCCTGTCTCAAAAAAAAAAAAAAAAAAAAGAAAAGAAAAAGAAAACATTGGCAAGAAATTTTGGAAGAGACAGAGCCAGGACCTTCTTTCTCCCTTCTGGTATAGGATCACCTATCTCAGCTTATTACTTCACAACCATAAAACATCCTGGAAATGGGAAAGAACAGACTCATAATCCCTTTATGAATAAGCCAGGTGAATTGACTTTGTCTGTGCTAGAAGAGGATCAGCTGCTTGAGATCACAAACAATGGTGACCTTAGAAGAATGTTTGAGACAACATCACATCTCTGCACATTCTGGATTAAAGTCAAGTGAAATATTCTAAAATTGCCACAGAAGCACTGAAAAGCCTGCTTCCCTTTCCAAATCCTATCTTCATGAAGCAGAGTTTTCTACAGTGACAACAATCATGAGATTGCAGAGTGGACATAAGCAACACACTTCAGGGGTCACTCTTTCCATCACCCCCAAATGGGACTGTCTAATTGCAAAAAAACAAGCTCGTGGCTCCCACCAAGTCTGCATTATGGCAAATCACATAATTATTTCATTATATATTACTGTGTAATAATAGTAGAAATTAAGTGTACAATAAACGTAATGTGTTTAAATTTTCCAGAAACCATCTCCCCAACCCCTTGTCCATGGAAAAACTGTCTTCCCCCCAAAACCAGTAGGAGACAGCTGCAGTACACTGTAGGGTCTTGATTGTTTCCTCTTGCATTTGAATTGCTGGCCAGGGCTGTGGCTCACTGCAGCCACTGCCAAGCAGCAGAAGATGGGATCATGCTGCATATAATCCAGAGCCTTCCCACTGAGCTATATGCCCAGGCCTTTGGGGATTTTTATTTTAAGAATCTCTCATTAAGTCTCTAAGTGGACCAGGCTGAGGTAGAACTTGCAACCTTTCTGCTCAGCCTCCCAGAGTGCAGAGATGACGGCACACTCCACCCTACCTGGCTCCAATTTCAAAATTTCAAGTATGGCTTCCACTGGATGTGTGTCACTTTCTCCCCATTATAAAGTTTAAAAGCCCTGAGTCAAGCCATTATAGGCTGGGGACCATCTATACCTAGTGAGCAGACACTTCACATGTGAGCTCACGGGAGACTTGCAGGCCTGCTGGTGTTCATCCTCTGTGTCTCACCTGATGACGAGGTTCCCTAGGAAGAGAGGAGTCAGGGCCTGCAGGCCGGGCAGCAGTGCTACATCCCAGCCCTGTGGAGCTCTCAAGAGAAGGTATCTTGGGCCTGGAGCCAGGAAAGGGTGAGGTCACAGAGGTTGGTGGCATGGAGGTCCCAAATGGCCCGGAGTATCAGACATTCCCCAGGTCCAGTGGAAGCCCATGAGCCAGGGGAGAGCAGGTTGAAGTTCTGGCCTTCACACCAGGCACTGTGAGAAAGCCAAGAACAGGCAGAGGCATGTGGCAACTCTAGCCAGCCTGGGGCTTCCATGGGACCAACACAAGAGGGGACAAGCCTGGCTATCCCCAACAGGTGGCCTGGACATGACTTTTGGGTCATCCTCAGGAGGCCCAACTGGAGAGGCCTGTGGTGTTTCCCAAACACCAGCCCGTGGCAGTGACTAAGGCCCTTCCCAGGTGCAGCCACCCCCACAACCGGGAAGAATGGCAGGCGGGCACCCGACTGGCACTGAGGGCCACTTCCTAGTTTCATCCCTTCTTGGCTATGAGCATGACTCGTGCCCAGACAGGCCAACTCAACACTGTCTAGGAGGGGCAGGGCTACAGGCTGTGGGGCTGTGACTTGCCACTGGCCAGGACGAGAGCCGGCATCTAAGCAGAGGAGGTCTGGCATTGTGTTCTCTGCGGGACCAGGCACAAGGACCTCCTGGAGAGGTGACCCTCACCCTCAGCACCCCTGGAGTTGCATCCTTCCTCAGACCCTGCACCAAGCAGAAGGGTGCTCTCAGGAACCCAGTCTTTTGCGCTCCTTGTCCAGGTCATTGCTCCCATGACTTAATGGCAGCTACCACTGCCCCTGGTGACCCTTCTCTGGCAGAGAATCCTAGTGAGCAGCAGCCAGCACTGAAAGTCGTGGCTCCAGTGGGCAGTGACAAGTCAAGAGGGAAGGTCATTGGTAATGACAACCCTGGCAGAAGCCATATGACCACAGAAGGGTTGTCTGAGCTGGGGGCCTCACCCCTGCTCCTTCTTTTGCAATCCTGCTGCCTCCTCTTGGCGCCACCACCAGGAGGAGCAGCCTGGCCTCTTAGGAGCCCAGACTTAGTGAAAGCTGTCTTGTTCCTGAGCCCACACAGAGCCAGACTTTCTTCCGTTGCCTGTCCAACTGGGCCCGGGGCCCCTGCACAACAGAAGAATCTGACTCCAGGGGAAAATGTCAGTCGGAGACGCTGGGTCAGAGGTCTCCAGGGCTCTAATCTCCCGCTGCTCAGTCAGAGACCTGAGGCTGGCCTGCCCCAGGGTCTAGGAAAGGCCTTCTGCATGGCTTGGGGAACATGACGGACGTTGGACCAGTCCTGGGGTATTCTCTGTGGGCCAGGCTCCTTGTCCTGAGCACAAGATGTAGGGAGTCCCCCAGCTGAAGTCCCATGGTCTGAGCCAAGAGTTCATCAGAGTGGGGACCGGCCAGTCATCCTAGTCACCTGAGAAGAGGTAATTGGGGAGTGACAGACAGGGCCTGTTCTACACCTTCCAGGCTGTGCTGGGCAGACAGTGGTGCTTGGCTCTGGTGGAGACGAGAGGTCCTTGAAGTAGTCCAAGGAGTGGACAACCCCAATCTGAAAAGTGCAAGGCTGAGAGGATTTCCTCCAGCCCAGTCTGAGCACCATGCTCCGCACCCTCAAAGCTCACCCTGGCCCTCCTCCCCCACTCCTCCAGGTCCCTCTGAATTTCTCCCCCAGGGCCAGCACTCCCTGAGCTCCAGGCCCTGCCAAGTGCCGCTCCAGAACTTCTGGGGTGGGGGAGGGGCCATGACCCCAGGGCCCCTGCGGGCTGCCTCTGCTGGCTCCTGGCTGCTCCGGGAGGCTATGGGCCGCCAGTGGGGGCAGGGCCTGGTCTGTGCGGGCGCCGGCAGTGTCTGTGGAGAGTGTGTGTCTCTGTACTTGTTGTGTGAGATCTGGGGCTGTGGCAGTGTGATGTGTGTGGCATGTAACATCTGTGTGCAATGTGACTGTTGTGTGTATCTGTGTATATTGTAATGCCTGTGGTTAAGGGTCATGAGGACCAGGAGCCTGAGTTCTCCTGGATGGCCACCAAATCCTCAGGGCTCTCCAAGGGGTGCTGGACAGGGAGGGCACCTTAGGACCAGGGCTCTGGGGCTATCTAAGCCTCACTTTCTCCAGTGTTGTCCAGCAGCCACGGGACTGGGCAAATATGTGACATATGTCCTCTCTGGTGGCCAGGCGGGGCCATAGACACCCGAGTGGGTCAAGGAGCCTGGTCCAGACCCACAACGGCCAAGGTCCATGTTGCGCAGTTCACCTTTACAGTAAGATGTCCCACTGAGTGCCTGGAGTCCCTAGCGCTGGCCCCAAGGCCAGCTCCATCTCTGGGCCCCACTGGTGAGTCACCTCCCTTCTCTGAGATGTGGTTCCTGCTCCGTAGAACAGGTGCTGAGTAGGCCTGGGTGAGGCACCAGGCTCAAGTCAGCCCATCACAGGAGCCCAACACTCCAGGCTAGACACCCACAGCCAAGGACATCCAAGGTTGGGTGTGGGCCTCAGCATGGCAAAGTGCCAAGGTAGCAGTCCTCCACCCAGCCTAGCCTGGTACCTCCTGTCCCTGAAAGTGCCGAAGGCAGGACCGGAGGGGTTCCTGCCAGGGTCAGGCCTGTATCTGGAACCCACATACCTGCTGATCAAGATCGAGGCTGATAAGGTCAGGGGAGAATGAAGATCACTGAACTCTAGGCTAAGGCCCACTTGGGCTTCATCACGCATTCTCCCTTCACTGGTCTTGTTTCCTCATCCACACTCTCACCTATGTCTCCATCCTGGTAGACAGGGCTGTCTGCCATCCCTGCTCCTCTGTCCTCCCTCCTCCGGTTCTCTTCTTCCTCTCTTGGGAGGGAGAAGTTGATTGTGCTGAGTCTCTGGGACATTGCTCCTCTCTCTACTGTTTTTCCCTGTGGACCAGGACAGATTAGCTGCTGGGCCATGGCCTTCAGAGCACCTCATGGTGGAGGAAGGGGTTTCCTCTTAGGAGCAGGAGCACAGGAAGGCAGCTGGTCACAAGGTGCCTACTGATCTAGCCAGACCCTCAGGAGGAAGTCTCAGGTCAGTGGTGTCCCCTATGGAGCCCAGGATCCCCCCCAAAGGGTCCCCAGGTGGCTCAGGAGATGGGTATCCCCGAATACCCTTTAAACTCCCTGGGGTTTTAGCAGGACAATGTGTTAAAGCCCTGATTGGAACAGCATGAGTGGCCAGACTGAGGTGACCAGAGACCGACTCTAAGGAATATGCCAGGGGCCCCTAAGCAGCCCCTCCGTCATTCCTAGCTCAGGACTTTTGTGTCCCAGGTTGACCAGGGGGACTTGTGGCAGGAAAGAGCCCTGATGAGGAGGAAGATGGTGTCTCTTATCCCTACAGGGCGTGGTCTCTCACCCTGGTATCGAGACAGTCTATACTCTTTTCCTCTCCTGGAGTGTGTGTTTACCAGACAGGATCACTCTGGGGATGAGACCCCAGCCCATGGCACAGCAGCTTGGGATGGCTGTCACCTTGTGGATTATGGAGGGAAGACACGAAGGACGGTCACTTTCCTGACAGGTGGAGCCCCCAGAAGGATCCTCCAAATCCTCCATTTACAGCCTGCTGAGTATACTGGGCTCCAGGGCCCTGCCTATTCCCCTGCCGGAAAGCAGCCTCCTCACAGAAGCCACTACCAGACACCCAGCTGGGGGAGGAAGCATCTAGCTACACTGCACCCCTGAGTATGGAGGGAAGGGAAGAGCCAGGGTCCATAGCAACAGATGGCGCCACATTCTCCCATCCCCTTGACACCTGGGGTCATCCTCACCCACCCAGAGACCAGGGCAAGGATTGGAGGAAAGACCCATAGGATCAGGGGTCACAGTTTGTGGCCAGGCCAGAGGTCAGAGATTTGCTGACAGCAACCTAGGAAGTATTGATCAGGTGGGGGAGGTGACAGACCTCTGTTCCTTGCCAAGGACTGTGGGCATGGACTGGTGGTCAGTAAACTGGGCCCACCTGGAACAGGCTCCTCCCATGGCCCCAGGCCCCTTCACAATAGGACAATCATCCTCCCTCCACAGACGGAGTCACTGTCACCCTGTGAGGATGCTCAGGGTGCCCAGGGCTACCTTGCCAGGGAACAGCAGGAGCCATGAGGCCATGTCCTCCTGCTTCTGAGGACCTGAGGGGATTAGGGCTAGGGGGTGCCGTGGGCAGGCTGAGGGATCTTTAAGAGGACAGCAGGGTGGGGTTCAGCTGGCCTCCCAGCACATAGGTACACAGGACAGCAAGTCTCGACGGTCTCCCAGACTTGGCTGCTCCGAGGATGACCCGGGGTCCTCCGGTCACCTGACAGCAACCAAAGCACTCACTGTGGTCCTCAGCCAGCTTATTTCCATAGCACACGGAGCAGTTCCGGTGCCCCTGCCCAGAAAGCTACAGTGCATGAGCCTGGGGAAGCCGCCGTCCCCGCGTCTGACTCTGTCTCTGCCTCTGCCTCTCCCTGGAGCCGCTCCAGGTGTGGCCGGCGCTCCAGCTTCCCCTCACTCCTCCTACACACACACTCACCAGGCCAGACAGGGAAGAAGCTGGCCTGGAGGGGAGGAGCTGCCACAACTGGGGCCGGTGGACGGGAGAGGCCCTTCACCTGAACAGACTGGCCCCAGAAGTGTGTCTCCATCCGTCCATCCTCCAGCGTCCTGGGAGAGACAGTGGAGAGGTGTGTGAGAAATGTGTACATGCGTTTTTGCACTTATATAATCCCTATACTTCTTGATGTGCATGTCTGTGTGTGCACATGTTATTTGCATATGCACATATTAGCACTCTTGTGAATTGACTATATACGTAAGCATGGCTGTGTACATGTATGTTCATGTACACATACATGTGTGTGCACATGTGGGCAAATGCCCTGTTTGCATATACTGGCATGCATTTGGCCCAGGTCTAGAGGCCAGAGGTGAGGCTGGCCCTTTTCCTGGCACAGACTAGAGAGGGACTGCAGCTGTCCCTTGGAATAAGTTGGCCAGGACTTATCCAGAAGCCCTTACCAGTCCCTATGGCCCTGGCCCTGCCAAAAGTCCTGGAGCTGAGGACTTCTGACAGGCGCTGGCCAGCTGGCAGTGTGGCCAGAGGGCAGCTGTGTCCACTGGGAGGACATGTGGTGGCCCTGGCTCAAGGCAGGCCCAGGCTGGAGGTCACTAGCATGGAGGCAGAGGCACGTGGGCCCGCTTGGGTCTGGAGCACTCCTGGACTTGGCGGCCGGCTGGGACATCCTTCCAGCAGTAACTCCAAGGACGTCAGGTAGGACTCCGCCGTCCCTGCCTTGCCTTTGCTGGAATGCGATTTTGCCTCCAGTGATGTGACTGCACTCTTAAGTTTTCAAACTATGCACGGAAGAACCTCTAGTGTTCCCTCAGGTCTTTTCAGTGACTCCCCAAACTTGAGGCTCATGGCTCCCCATCTCCTGTGTCAAAAAGCATTGATTTTACATATGGAGATTTATAAAGACATTTTTCTAACAATGTGTCAAAATCTCTAGGCTAGCCTTTAGCCTGTTAGCCCTAGGAGCTTGTTTATATTTTGGTCAGATTTTTTTCAGAATGATTAAACAGGTTTAATTCCATTAATAACCCAATAATCTCCTAAAAGATATGTAATTGCTTTGGGGAAATTAGATGAGTCAAAAGCAGGGGAAGATTTGTTTCTTTGTTTTTTATTTTGTTTTGCAGTGCTAGAAATCGAACCCAGGGTCTTTGCACAGAGCTCTATCTCCACCCCTTCTTGCATTTTGAGATGGCACCTCACTAAGGCAAACTGGACTTGAATTATCTTCCTGTCTCAGCCTC
Source organism: Thryonomys swinderianus (assembly GCA_004025085.1). Lineage (NCBI taxonomy): Eukaryota > Metazoa > Chordata > Mammalia > Rodentia > Thryonomyidae > Thryonomys > Thryonomys swinderianus. The sequence goes on from PVIC010009876.1 coordinate 8,527, forward strand.
CCAGAGTGCTGGGATTGTAGTCATGCCCCTCTGAGAGTTCTGATTTAAATACCCCTCTGAGAGTTCTGATTTAAATGCCTCTTAGACACAGAAGAGGCAATGAGGACAGACAGAGGGCCTCCTCCCCCGCCCCAAAGCTGGGCAGCTTCTAATAAAAAGGAGAGCCCAGGAGAGGTGCAATCTACTGCTCAGGCCTCACTACGGGGGACTCTGATAATGCTGCATTTCTACTCAGGGGCCACTGGTTTCTCCACAAGATGGGGCAGGGCCTCAGGTCCGTTCTCTCCCCAGGCATCACATCTTTCCTGGCTTGTGCATTCCTGGCCTTGTCCCCAGTGTCCCCATGTCACATGGGCTGGACTCAGCACATTGCCTGAGTCCCGCACCCAGCAGGGTCTACCAGAGATCACTAAACAATTTGCTGGATGTTCATGGGGTGATCGAGCAGGGCAAATGTGCCCAGACAGTGGCTCTGCCACATTGGTCCCCGGCTCCTGGTTAGAGTCCCCTGGGGTGAGGTGGTCCTGGAGAACCACTTCAAGCAGAGGACCTTAAATTAGGCTGACGTCTCTACTGGAGATGGACAGATGCTGAGGCCCAAACCCTTGTCCTCCATGGCCAGGTGAGATCCGGAAGGAGGGAGTACCCTTCCCTCATATATCCCCACTTGTTTGTTCATTTATTCAAGCATTTTTTGCCAGGTACTAGTATTGAGCTGGAGGCATAATCACCTCTGTAAACAAAACAGATCATTCGGCTTACAGATTCAAGTAGGTTGTGGCAGAGAAGAGTAATAAATTTAGGAAAATATCTAGAATTTCAAATGGTGATCAGAGAGAAAAGCAAGACAAAGAAAGGAGAAAGCACTGAGGTGGGGTGTGAGTTTCCATGGAAGGGTCAGAGGAAACTTCCTCAGAGTGACCTTTGACAAAGTCCTGGAGTGAATAAGGAAATGAGTCCTGAAAATGTCCATAGGAAGGGCATTCTAAGCAGGAGGAGTGGAGGATGCCAAGGTCCTGAGGCAGGATTGTGCCTACTTAAAGAGTAGTGGGCTGGAATCAAGTTGGTACCAGGCTGAGGAGGAGGGCAAGGTTATGGGGGCTGTGTGGAAGATCATTACCATGGTAAGGTCTTTGGATTGACTTTCAGGGGACACAGAGACACTGCAGGTACCCACGGGACTCAGGTCAGGAAACCTGACATCCTTCCTGCCACCTTTAGTCTAGCCAACCTCACCCTAGGAAAAGAAGATGGTACCTAGGGATCCAGGAACTGAGTCAGGCCAGCCCACTGAGAGGCATCCTCAGTCAGTTTGGGGGAGGCCCCTCTTGGAGTTCAGCTGCTCCTCCACACAGGGGGACGTCAGGGTTGGGTCATCCTTTACCTCCTAGCCTTAGTGTCTTTTGCTTACCAGGCACCACCAGCCCCAAACAAGACAGGTCTTATAGTCACATGCCAACCAGAAGGGCCCAGGGGGAGACAACATGGATGAATGCCCTCTGTTTCCTTCTGTCTGCCCACTTCATCCCTGCAGTCACCCTCAGTTCGGGTTGACTGCCAAGCTGCAGCTGGGTGGGGCCGGGGTGGGGGTATGAGAGGGACCCTTCCCTCCTCATTCACCAAGGCAGCCGGCAGAAGAGGCACAGAGCCAAGCTCTCCCCAGAGGTTGCTGGCTAGCAGGAGCCCCCTGCAGCAGGGCACCCAGACAGGTGAGGAACTGGGTGGGTGGAAGTGGGGATGGGCTGGCCTCCACAGGGAATGTGTTCCCCTAGTCCGTCAGGGCAGTGACACCCAACCAATTCCGCAGGGCTAGTGGACTCGGACCTCAGGACAGACCAGGGAGCACCCCCTACCTGTGAGAGTGGGAATACACAGGTGAAAAGAACTCCCCCTTCCTCTGGGGGCCTTTTTTCTGTCCCATGGGCTCCTGGTGACACCTAGTGGTCAGGATTTCCTGCTGCAGTATCTATTCCCATTCCTCAGACTGGCTTCTGGGGATGTCCCCAGAAGGCAAAGCCACCCCCTGTCACAGGTCTCCTCCCACGGCCCCGTTCTCACGCTCTCCCTCCCTCACCGGCTCCCAGGCCCCCTCACCCACACGCTCGCAACTCTCACACCCTGTCACGGTTCATCCCTCCCACACACACGGTGACAGAGCCACATGGGGCCCTGGGTGTCCTCGGGCCCAACCAGGCCAGCTGCACCCAGCCAGCCAGCCAGCTCAGGGCCAGGTGGGCCTGGCTAGGCCACCCCCAGGATCCCCACTAACTGCTCCAGGAGGGAGGCCTAGGGAGGACGCCCCCTGCCGCGGACCTCCCACGCATCCCCCAAACCACCCATCACTGCTGGTGATACAAACCCAGGTAAGAGCCATGAGACTCAGGTTGAGAACCAGCAGAAGCCCACGTGAGGAGGAGGTCACCAGCCTCACCAGACTAAGGAGGAGCCAGCTCCAGGCGAGGCCGGCATGGATGAGAGCCCATCTCCCGGCACAGCCAGCCCCAGGAGCAGCACGTCCCTATGGGCCAAGAGCAGCCTTCTGCTGAACTGGGGCCAGGCTGCCTGAGTCACAGAGACAGTCAAGGAACTGGGGGAAAGGCCTGGTGGGCGATGGTGCCCAGGTCCCTGCCAACCGAGGCACAGGGCACACAGCAGTGCTGGGACCTGAAACCTAGGCCCAGCCGGCCTGCAGGAGCAAGTCTTAGGGAGACTGCTGGCCTTTCGGCTTCGGTCATCACTGCGAGAGGAGACTGACAGTTACTTACTCCGTTTCCCGGGTGAAGGCCCTAGGCCTGACAGGGAACCACAGGGGCAGCCACTGAGCCCCGGGCCAGGGGGATGAACCGTGCAGAGGTCCCTCACGGATGTACACACAAGCCAGCCAGCTGGGAAGTGACTTCATTCAGTAGGGCGCCTCCTCCCCACACATCCTGACTTGGCCTCTGTCTCTACTACGCAGAGAAGTCCCAGGAGATCAGCACCCACGGAGCAAGCAAAGCAGCACAAGACAGGGGTCTCTGCTCTGGGTGGGCCAGTGGGCTGAACAACAGTCAGGTAAGCAGCAACAGCTTCTTCTGCTCCTGCCCCTGGCCTGAGCCTCCTTGCTTCCCTGGCATAAACTTTGATCCTGGTGAATAGGCTTGGGGACAGGCGAAAGGAAGCAGACATTCCTTGCCTCTGCTCAACCCCGGTGCTCAGGATCCCTGGAACTGCCCTTGGGAGCTCCACATGGAGCTGGACTGGGGCCCAGATTCCCTTGGGGATCTATCTCCCCAAGTAAGAATTAATGCTCCTCTCTCCGACCCTGTATCCTCAGCTCTCTCGTTCAGCCGCAGCTCCAGGTTGCATTGGAGTACCTCTCTCCCAGCAGGCACTTTCCAACACAGAAATTCCAGTGGCTACCAGAAGGAACCTGAGGAAAGGTCTGGAAGGAAGCTCTGTCCAGGACACTTCCAACTAAGGCACAGGATGTGCTTCGCCCAGTTCCACTCAGGGGAAGAATGGAAGCTTTGGGGAGGGAAGTGAGATTCCAGATGACTCACAAATGGGTCCCCTTCAGCACTGTAACCCAGTCCGCCTCTGCCCCTGGCTGCTCCCAATCTGGCCCTTAGAATGCACCTACTTCCTTTGTTTGGAAGAGGGCCATCGGAAGCCCTCCAGGAAAGAAGAATTAACTGAGTCACGGTCTCAACTTTACCATTAATATTTATGGTGCCTTTCCAGGTTCAGTCTCTGATCCAGGTCAGAGATGGTGCATGGAGGAAAGTCCCTGGCTGAGGAAAGGTTGAGATCAGAGGAGAGAAAAGGAACATAGATGGAAAAAACATTTGATGTGTGCTGCTTCCAGGGCCCTAGGGAAGTCTGGGAGGTGAATTTCCTGGAGGAGAAGGAGGAGGACGACAAGGAGGAGAAGGAAGGGTGTGGGGAGACCTGGACTAAGAAAACTCCAACCAAGTTTTTTGCAAATAGAATTCCAAAATACCTGCAGGATAATTCCAGGAAGAAACAGAAAGCCCAGCACGGAGGAGGCAATGGGAGAAGATGGCCCTGCTGGGGTCAGGGAGGAAGCAACCGGAACAAAGAGAAGAGTAGGTCTCACCACATGTGGAGGGAAGAGGCTTTGCGGCCCTCAGCCTACCCACCTGCCTTAGAGAACCAGACAGATCAGAATCCTCCAGCTGTGGTTGTCCTTCTCCCATGAGTTTCAATTTCTGTTGCTATAACAAAGTACCAGAGAGTGGTTGATTTATAAGGAATAGAAATTTGTTTAGCTTGTGGTTCTGGGGCCAGGAAGTCCAAAATCAAGGTGCTAGCCTCTGGTGAGGGCGTTCTTACTACATTCCAACACGGCAGAAGGCACAGCATATCAAAACAGGGTAAGTGAACTTGCTGTTATAACAAAGCCTGGAATAACCCAACAGTCTTTAATCCAGTCACTGCCAAAGATCCCATCTCTCAAAGACCATTAACCTAGTATCTGGGGGACTGTTTCCAACACGTGAACTTTTGGAAGATATACTGAGCCAAGACAGGACACCACAGGCATAAGGGGGTGGGACATGAGGGGTATCCTGCCTGGCAGCAATTTGTTCTACAGCCCCCATGGGCTCCATATGTTCCAGTGACAAGTATTTGGGTCAGTGAATCCCAACTGTGGTCAGTTTTTCCCCTTAGGAGACATTTAACAAAAGCTATAAACACTGGGTCATCACAACCTGAAGGGTATCAGGCTAATGACAGTAGACAGAGGCCACAGATTGTGCCAGACATGTCCCAGGGCACAGCAGTTATTCAGCTTGACGAGTCCATAGTGCCAAGGGTGAGAAAGCCTGAGTGAGTGAAAGCCCTACCAGTAACGTGGTCAGGAACTGAACAGGTCAGCTCTCCATCATGGTGACAAAATATCGGAATAACCAACTCAAAAGGAGACAAGGTTTATTCTAGCTCACAGTTTCTGACATTTTCATCCCTCATCCCCTGGTCCTGTTGCTTTGGGCCTGTGGTGGACCTTACATAGTAGCAAGAGCACAAGGCAAAGGAGGCTTGTTTCCTTCATGGTGACCCAGAACCAGCGAGAGAGAGAAAGAAGGGGGGAGGGAGAGAGAGAGAGAGAGAGAGGGAGAGGGGAGCAGGCTGAGTCCCAGGGCCTCCTGTAAGGGCTTGAACCCAATGACCTAACTTCTTTTCACTAGGCCCCACCTACCAAAATTTCCACCTCCTTGAAATAGTACCATAGGCTGGGAACCAGCCTGTGGATCCCGGGAGAGACACCCAAACTGTAGCAGTAGAAGCTATGTTCATTTTACATGAGTTCCAGTTATAGAATTTCCTAGGAATTCGGCAAACATGAAATTTACACAAGATGTAGCCCTGTTTGAGGGATTTTGCTTGTTTGTGTTTTAGTCCTGAGGATTGAACCCAAGGCCTTTGTACTGTGCCACAACCCCAAACTAGACTTGAATTTGTCATCCCCCTGCCTCAGCCTCCCAGAGTGCTGGGATGTACTAATATGCCCAGCTTGAGGTGTGTTTTGTTTGAAAATTTACAGAGAAATATTTGCTCTTTGGGAAGAACACCTCCCACAGATAATATGGTGGCTCCAGTAGATACCTGAGCCAGGAAGGTGCTCCTACTCTTACCTGTGTAAATTACCTCTGCCTTTCCACATGGCCCCTCTCAGTCCTCCCATGTCCAATAATCTCTCCAATCCAATACATGAGAACAATTTATTATTGCTTTCCTTTTATTTCTCTTTTAGTGTTAGGACACTAGATTGATCTTTTAAATATGTGACCACAAGTTATATTATCAATGAATTTTATTTGAAGAGGTAAAGACAACATGGACTCTTTATAGAAAGGCCAGAGTGTGATTATGCTCATGGGAGGGGGAAAGGGAGAAAAGAGAAAGTCCTCCCTCTGGTTCTTGCCTTTCCAGCCCCAGGCAGCACAAGAGGCATCCCTGGCTAAAGTCCAGTAAAGGGGGACTAGGCTTACAGGAATTCCACGCTTAGACAGAAAGAGCTTCAGCTTAAGGAGAGCAGGGGTGGGGAGGGTCTGAGGTCAGAAGCAGGTGAAGGAGGGAACAGCAGGATGTGGAGACTCAGGGTGACTCCAGCCCTCTCACCAGCAGCCTTGCTGGCCAGCCAGTCTTGGTGTCCTCCCCTCTCACGTTGCTTCCACTTAACAGGCCCGAGAGACTGCACTTGGGAAAACCTGCAGCAGACTGCCCCTGGTGGCTGCTGGGAGGCCCACTGTGGCTCAGGAGGTGACAAGGCCTGACTCCGAAACTCCTGAGTGGCCAGTTCAGCACAGTCCCCCTGAGCAGTTGCTGCCATGCACTCAGAGACTGGTCTACCAGAATGAGCACCAAGATAGGGTGAAGGGCTGGGTGTGATGGCTCAAGCCTGTCATCCCAGCACTTGGGAGGCAGAGACAGGAGGATTGCTGAGTTTGAAGCTTGCCTGGGCTCCATAGCAAGCTCAGGGCCAGGCTGAACTACAAAGCGAGGCTGTCTCAAAAAAAAAAAAAGGGTGAGAGCTGCTTCAGAGGGCTAAGTGTGGATTTCCTGAGACCCTGCTCAAGGCCCCATAGAGTTACCTGGAGAAGTGCTTGGTAGACCTCTGTTTCTCTTTCACCCAAAGAAGCCATGTCCCCACCTCTCACTGGAATAGGTGGGGTGGGGGCCAGGGAGGCCCCATCATTGGGCTTTGCATCTGGTCCCCACTGATGTTTCACACAATCCTCAAGTCATCAGCAGGACTGCACACAGTCCCTGTCCATGGGACAACCCAGCTCAAGCCAAGGTTTCTTACATCAGTGACTTATGAACCCATGTTCAGCTGAATCTAGTGCACACTGTTTTATCAGAAGTAAGTATCTAGAATTTCCTAACTTTCCTTCTTTCTTTCTTTCTTTCTTTCTTTCTTTCTTTCTTTCTTTCTTTCTTAATTACCAAGAGTTGAACCCAGGGCTGCATCACCAGACCTTTTTAAATTTCTTGCTTTGAGACAAGGTCTCACTAAGTCACTAAATGGCCTGAGCTGAACTCAAACTTCCCATCTTCCTGACTCAGCCTCCCAGGATGCTGGGATTACAAGTATATACTACCACACCCAGCTGGATTCTCTCAAAAAAAGATGTTTTTTAAATCCAGGTTTGACAATTCTTGGTGCTTTGTGGGCCTGCCTTACTGTCAGCCTGCAGGGCCGGCTCCCCTCCAGAGGCAGCCCACTCCCCGCCCGCGCCTTTCCCATGCTGCCTCCCTGCCTGGCAGGCCGCCCGGGGATCTGAGCCCACGGCGTGCAGAGCCCTTGCCCACTGGCCATGGTCGGCCTAGCCAGGCGTCTCCACTGCGCTGTGAGAAAGGCCGGGGGCCCATCAGATAAGGCCCTACCCACAGCCACTGTCACCGCAAGAGGCTTGCCTGCCTCCCGGTCGGTCCCTCCCGCCCTGCCTCGAGGCAGGTGTTCTGCACGGAATGAATTTCACTGCAAGATCTTTCTGGTTTCACTATGAGTTTTTCTGACCCAGACGAGCACCCACAGCGCAGGGCCCTCCTGCCCTTTGCAGGCCAGGAAACAAACCTCCCCACTCAGCTGTAGTAGGACAGACCTGGGTAGCCCTCAGCGAGGACTTCCTTGATTCTGGTGGCTGCAACAGAGGCTGGGTCCTGGTTCCAGGGATCCTGGCCTGCTCTCCTCAACCCTCTCTCAAGTCCTGAGGGGCCTGGATTCCTTGTCATCCAAGGGGGCTGGCCACCAGGGTCCAGTCCAGAAACCTGTGCTCTGCCTGGGTGGCAGGCTGCCCCCTGGTGGCACCATTTGGAATGGCAGATGTCCCTTGGTAGAGGTGTCTGGGAGGGTGCCCTGGGCCATGAGGAGGTCACATGCTGAGATATTTTGTGATGCTGGGGATTGAACCCAAGACCTTCACGCGGAGATTTCATTTTTTTAAATTTTGAGACAGAGTCTCACTTGGGATCTTCCTGCCTCAGTTGCCCAGAGTGCTAGGATTTCAGGTATGCGGCATCACATCCACCTACATCCAGTTTATGTCAGTAGCTGGGATGGGACGAAACCCTGAATCTCTTGGGTGATGGGTCAGACTTCTGAAATCATCACCGAGGACCCATCCTGTGAGGGGAGTAAGACCAGCCCCGCTGGGAAAAGAGCACCAAGGAAACGTGGCAGTGTGGGCACAGAATGAGCGTGTTGTTCCGTGCTGGGGTCCAGAGAGATTTGCTGGAAAGGTGATCCCTTGTCTGATTCATGAGGGACCAGTGTTGTGAAAGGCCTGAGGAGATACTGGCCAAGGAAGCAGGATGACCAAGATGAAGCGACCAAGAGCCCGTCTCTGTGGAGGCGCAGTAGGAGACAGGAGCTTTCACAAAAATGACCATACTTGCCAGGTGGCTAAGCACAATTACTGAGAGTGCCTGTTTTGATTTCTTATTATGCCCCTCTGGGGGGCTCCTCCCGTGACTGCATCAGACAGAGACAGTTTGGGGTGAGAACAGGGATTTGTTTTGCTTTTGGGCACAGCCCTGGGGTGGGGAAGAAACTGCTGTCACCCTCAAAGAAACATTGAGGGAAGGAGAGTGTGGGGCAGAGAAGGCCACCGCAGAGGGCCAAGTCAGAGCTCTCAGGGTCCTGAACCCGGAGATCAGGGTCCCAGTCGCTGGAGTGAGCTGAGACCTTGTGGCTTTTGCTAGCCCAAGAAGCTCAGGAGCGACACCTCTGGTCATTCTAGAAGTACCAGTGGCTGTGGAGGTGGGCCACCCTCAGACCCAGGCAAGGTGGTCCCTGCCATGAACCACACACCATGGAGAGTCACCAGGTCACCAATACCAAGTACAAAGATTACTTTTAAATTTGAGTTTTAACATTTGATAACTAGTGAAGCAGATGAAATGAGGAGAAAGATGTGAGAAAAAAGTCCTCCCAGGTCAGAAGTGATTCTGTGGGTGTTGGTGGAGTGAGAGACAGAATGTGATTGTGTGAGTGATGTGTTAGAATATATGACAGAATATATGTGTGTGGTGTGGATGTGACTCTGTGCATATGTGTGTGTGCGCTTGCACATGCATGAAAGAGAGAGAAAAAGAGAGAGACAGAGACAGAAACAGAGTCATAGCCTCTGCCCAGGAAACCGGAGGAAGAGTTGATCCTCTTGTTGAAAGTGGTGCCCTTGACCACCAAAGGAAGGAAGAGCCAGATAGCTAGGGTCTCCATAGCTGTGCCCCCACTTCCTGTTCCAGGGTGAGATACAGGGAGGAGGACAGGTTGGCCCAGGTGGAAGGAGTAGTGCCCGGACTAGCCCTTCCTTGATAAGTGGGTGCTCACTGTCCCAGTTTTCATCCTCTCCTGCTAAGTGGCCAGTAGCCCTGGCCTGGGACACCACACTCCCAGGAGTGACTGAGGGGCCAGGGGGTGAACAGGGCTGGGTCATGCCCAGAAGGGCATATGGTGCCCCATGTGGGGAGCCCCATGAATGCACCTGCCCCAGGCCTGCCATTGTTAGGGCTGGATGTGGGCAGAGAGGGCAGAGAGGACAGAGGCGAGTGGAAGGTAATTCAGGACAAAGGGCAGAGAAGGTGAGGAGAAACAGGATGTGGTTTGTCCGTGCAAAACTTATGTTGAAACTGGCTTACTATTATGGCCTCCTGGAGGTCACCAGGCCCTTAGGAATGATTAAAGCCATTCTCATAGGCCTGGATTCATTCTAACAGGAGTGAACTCTTGTTCTTGCAAGACTGGATTGGCTACCATGAGAGAGATTTTGTATTACGTGAAGCCCATCTGGTGCTCTCTCCCCTCTGTTTATCTTCTGCATTTGTCTGATTGTCTTTTTCCTTCCCATCATGACTCAAAGCAGCACAGACCCTTGCCAGCACCATGCACTTGGGCATCCAGGACCATCACCCCACATGGATATTTTTGTCTTTATGAATCACCTAGCTTCAGGTATTTTAGTATAGCAACAGTAAATGGACTAAGACAAGGTGCAAGCTCAGAGAATAGGAGGTAAGGGGAAAAGGGAGTGTGCAAGAAAGTCAGGAGAAGCAAGATGAGGGTAAGTTTCTGAGGTGGCCACCACTTGGTACCAAAGGCATCCAGATTGCTGGATCTTGTGGGACCATCTCCCAAGGGGCTGTATAAGGAATGTGACTCAGTAATTCCTCTGGAATGAGGAGAGAGAAGTATGGGTCTACTCTCCTGTCTGCCATTGTCAAAAGACAGGTTTAAGTATGTTAACACTCCTATTATTCTGCTTATAGGCTTATGGGCACCAGGTTGTTCCCTCATTATCTCATGTCTCAGGACAGCAGAGCAGCCCCAAGGGATGATGGGAGGTGCTAGTGATTATACTTGATGTGGAAGAAAAGATGGTGAGGACAAAGGACCTGAGACAGGTAAAGCAGAACTGTGTACTCTCACTTGGAGATGCTGGGCTGGAGGATTTAGGAGAAACCACCAAAGTTTTCCAAGCTGGCAGTGCCGAGCCCAATACTGCACAAGAATCCCAGGCAGCTGTACACCCTTCCCAACACTGAGTGTTCAGTATTAACCATTCCAGTGACTGTGTGATGGGGTCTCACTCTGGCTTTACTTTGCATTTCCCTGATGACCAAGAAGGTTGAGCACCTGTTCAGGAGCTTATCAACCACTGGAAATCCTCTTTTGGGTAGCACACTATTTAACTTTTTTTCCTGTTGATCTGATACATACATTTTTAGATACAAATCATATTTTTATATTTGTAGATACAAGGCCTTTATCTGATATATGCATTGAAGTCATTTCTCTCACATCTTTTGATCCACAGGTGTTTCTAATTTTAATATAGCCCCATTTGCCACCTCTTTTACTGCTAGTGCTTCCCCAGTCTTGTTTAAGACAATGAATCTATCAACTACTCTACATCTTCTAGCAATTTTGTTGTTTCCCCTTTCACATGTACATTTACCTGGAAATGTGCAGTGGACCTGGAATGTCCCCCAAGGCCCATGTGTCAAAGGCCCAGCTTCATGCTATTACAAAGTGGTAGAACCTTTAAAAGATGGAGCCTAGTGTGAGGTCTTAGGGGTAGTAAAGAACCCACCCAACCCCCACTTGCTTCCTGGCCACCATAGGCAAGTAGCTCTGCTCTGCCATGCACTCCCCACCATGATGCCCTCCCTCACCACAAAAAGCAATCAGACTGGTCAGTCACGACCCAGAGCTTTCAAGACTGGGAGCTAAAATAAACCTTTTCTCCTTCTAAGTTGATTATCTGATTATTTGTTACAGTAATAGAAATTAAGACAGACTGATTTTAGGGTATGGTATAAGATAGAAGTGATAGCCCCTCCCTCCAGTAAGTACTCTAGTACACATTATATATTGAAAAAATCTGTCCTTCCTCCCCTGCTCTGCAATCTCCACTTTGCTGCATAAACCCAGGACAACTCTCCTTCTGCATTTCTTGTTTTGTTTCACTAGTAGAATTATTGTTGCATCAATACCTCAGGTTTTTTTTACTGTAAATCCTCCAGTTTGTTCATATAGCAGTTTGCTAAGCTTCACTATTCAACTTCCCCCAAAAACCCAAGTAAATAATAACTCCCTAGTACTCTGTGATTGTATCATATACTGATGAATTCTATCTCAAACTGGAGAAAACATTTAAAATTCCAATCCATGAATATGGTATATCCTTCCATGAACTTATATTAATAATTTCTTTCAGTATTGTGTTGTACGTTTATGTGCAGAAATTGTACACATTACTCACAAAGTTCTTTCTTAGATATTTGATTTTTATGCTATTACAAATTTCATTTTCTAATTATTGCTGGTATATAGAAATGCAATTAGTTTTTGTGTGTTGAATTTGTATTCAGTGACTTTACTAAATGAACTTATTAAAGCTTATCTATGTATTTCTACTTTCTACATACCAGTATGTCATTTGTGGAAAACAACTTTATGTTGTCTTCCTTTTTATTTTCACACTTTTAATTTTTTTTCTTGCTTTATTACACTGGTTAAAACCTCCAGTACAGTATTTGACAGAATTGATGGATACCAACACACTTTATTTCTAATATCCATGGAAAATCATTCAATACTTCACTTAGAAGCATGACAAAATTTGTCTGAGTTTGGGGGATTTTTTCCCTCTATTTTGGAAGTGTGTTTTTAGGTAGATACCTTGACCAGGTTTTAAAAAAAAAAAATTCCTCTTCAGTTTTCACTTGCTAAGAGTTTTTGTTTAAATCATGGTGACTTTTTATATCTACCAAGAATGTCCCATAGTTTGCTGTTTTACTGTCTTAATGTGGGGCATCACAATGATTTGGGAGTGATAAACCTGTCTTGCTAACCTTTTATTCCCACTGGAGGTCCCACTTCAATTCTATTAAAACAACCTCCTTCCTGAGCTAGGATCCTGGATCACCACATGCAAACTCCATTCCATGCAGAGCCAATACAGACACTTCCCTCAGACACACACTCCACACTCCAGGCTCATCCCTGAAGACCACAGGCTTCTAGCCCAGGAGGCTCATGCCAGTGCCTATGCCACAGCAATGAGCCCCTGACCTCATGGCCCCCGCTGGACGCTCACCTAGCACACCCAAGCGTTGAGGGGCAACCGAGTAGTGAGAGTCAAGCCAGAAAAGGCCAAGGCCCCCCAGATCCCTACCACCTGCGGTGATCATTCAGCTTGAGGCCAAGGCTGCTTCCCCCTCCCCGCCCTGAGCCCCTGAATGAGGTTCCTTTAAGAGAGGCTGCCGCGGAAAGCGTCTCTGGGACTGGAGGCGCAGGTCGCCAAGAATGTCAGACTGACGACGACCGGACCAGAGCGCAGAGGAAGAATCTTTTCCGGGTGCCCTCCCCCTGCACGTTCTCCCAGCACGTCCACCCCCCGAGTCCCACCGATTCCATCTCTGAGCTCATGTTCCCGCCCTAACTTCGAAGCTACCCTTTGCCAGCAAGACACCCCTTGCCCCCTCCCTGCCACGCGCCCACTTCCTAGCTCCGCCTGGCCCAGGATCCCACCCCTCGCCCGATCTGCCCCATGGTTGTCGGCTGTCCGCGGTCGCATCCAGCAGGCCGGGCCCCAGCAAACCCTGAGGCCGCGTCTGGGGGGAAGACCCGGCCTCATCCGCATGCAGGCGACAGCGCGTCGCGGCGGCCGCCAGGAAGAGACAAAGGCTGTTCTGCCGCCGGCCACACCGTGCCAGCCTCGCCCCGCCCGCCGCCCCGGTGGCCCCAATGAGGCCCCCCTCATCTGTCCGCGAGTCCAGCCACACAATCTAGGAGGCTTCCGGGAGGAGGCGGCCTCTTCCCGATCGGAGTTTCCTGGGCACCTCCAGGGTCCTGGCGACCTGGAGCTGGGCTGGGACACATGGAGCCTGTCCCAAAGCCCTGACCCGCTGCTGGCTCTGGCCTGTGGCAGAGTCTGAGGACCAGACACAGGCCAGAACCCCTGAGGGCGGGGTTGCCCTCTAGACCAGGACCGGGGACTCCAAGTCTTCATCCCGACCCTGCCTCTCCTGCACGCCCTGGCCTCGGACCACAGGTGTGTAAGGCCTCCTGACCATCACCCTCAGCTCCACTCCGGGGTCACCATCCATCACCACTGGAAGCCAAGGAGGCATCACGAAGTCTGAGGCCGTGGAGATGGCGGTCCATGCCTGTCATCCCAGCACTGTGGGAGGCTGAGGCAAGAGAATCCTGAAAGTTCTAGTCTCGCTGGGCGGGGATTAGGGAGTCTCAAATTCTGAAGGGGGGAAAAAAAAAACCCTGGGGAAGTAGCTCCCTACCAAGGGATTTAAAAAGTTTCCATCCCTCTCCGGATTTAAGTTTCTGGAAGCGCTGGCACATAGTGGGCACCCCATACTCAGACAGCTGTTAGTATTGCCTCTTTCCTCGGCCTCAAGGTCAGGGACCCTCTTGTCTTTGAGCTCTAGCCTGCCCGCCCTGACTGGATGCAATGCAGACAATTCAGACTACGGTATGTAGGGACCCTTCCCTCGCTGACTGGGAAGTTTTTCCTGGCTGCGCCCCGCACCCTCTCCTCCTTCCCAGGCCAGGTCTGGGGGGCAGGGGCGTCTCCTTTAAGGCCGTGGGGGAGGGGGCGCCGGCCGAGCCTCCTTCCGCCCCTGCCTGGCCCGCACCGCCCGGGGCCGGGGGCCCGGGCCTGACGCCAGCGCATGCGCCCGTTTGTGGGCGCTGTCTGGGCTGCGAGTGCCGCGAGCGCACCGACAGACTGACAGACTGACGGATGGACGGACTGGCGGCCAGCCGGACAGACGGGGCAACGCAGGGAGCCGGGGCACGGCGGGACGGCAACATGACGACGGGCCACATCCAGCAGCCCAGCGGACACAGGAACCCCGGCCCTGCTCCCTCGCCTTCCCCTGGCCCGGGCCCGGGCCCCGGCGGCGCCTCGGAGCGAGTGGCGCTCAAGAAAGAGATTGGGCTGGTGAGCGCCTGCACCATCATCATCGGTGAGCAAGGCCCGAGGCAGACGGGCCTCAGGGTGGCGAGCCTAAGGCTGAGGGAAAGGGGTGCCCCCTTCACGGGGCTGTGCCGGTGGCGGACACCTGTGCTGTGCATCCTGGACGGGCGCTGACCCACCCGCACGCTGCACAGGCGCTGGCTGCACGGCCTCGTGCTTCCTTCCTCCCAACCACCCTGAGCGGTTGCTCCTTTTGGGGGGGGGGTTCTGACCCCCTCCACCTGAGTCCTTCTTTACTACCCGCGGGGTTTGGCAAGGGAATTGACAAGTGTCCTTGTCTGGGAAATGGAAGTAATGGTACTGCAGGAACCTGACAAGTGCCAGGCCATGGTGGGGCTGAGTCCCTACTGTGTGCTGGCCTGGTGATCTATTCGGGAAGGGCTGTGGGCAGACTGCAGAGAGGAGAAACAGGTTCAGAGCCTGTGGTTATTGCCAGACACAGCAGCTGGTCCACAAGAGGGAGAATAGCCAGTAACTTGGTGGCAGTGGTGGGCAGGCTCAGCCTGAAGGAAGGCCACCTGCCCACTGGCTGGGATCTTGGTAGGCCTGGCTCCTGAATCCCAGCTTCCCCCTTGAGAGTGGATCTGTGTGTCCAGCCTCCACTAAGGGCTTCTGGGTAGGAAAAGAATTCAGGGACACAGTAGTGAGATTTTTCTCCCTCTCTCCCATGTCAGCAACAGTGACTCCTGGGGAGCTGGGCTAACCCAGACCAAGTGCCTTGAGTCCTCCTGGAAGTGACATTTTCTGCCTTGTCCCCAGGAGATGAGGCTCTGGGGATGAATAACTGGGGCCTTGATGTTCCCCGCCTTCCTCAGCTAGTAGGAGCTGCTCGTACACACACTATCACCTTCCTATCCTCAGCGCCCCGCCGGGGACACAGAATACTGAGGGGCAAACACAGAGTCTCCACCTTCTGCTCTGCCCCATATTAGGAGCCCCTGGGCCAAAGCTACTGTCTGTGCTCCCCCATACCCTGCCTTCGCACTGAGTAGCCCAGGAATCTAGCCCTGAGAGGTGGCCGCACATTCTCCCCATTCCTCCTGGAATGGCATCTCTCAGGTCCTCTCTGATCTGGTCCTGGGAACTTCCTGGCCCGGGTGCCCAGCCTGACTGGGCTAAAGGAAGTGCCAGTTTTGGGACTGCTGTGCCATGGCCCATACCCTCTCCAGGAGCTGTGCCCCAGGAAGGGGAAGCTCACACACCATGGGTGGGCCAGGGGGTCAAGAGACAGATTGTTGGGAGCTGGCTGCAGGCCAGCAAGGGCCACAGAGACTCAGCAACTCCTAGGACGCCTCAGCAAAGCCTAGCATCCCTGAGCTGTGTCCTGCCCTGCACCTTCCCCATGTGCCATTTGCTTCAGGTCAGGCCAAGACTGCCAGGCTTCTGCCATAGAGAAGAGGGTCCAGGAGGTGCTAGGGAGGGATGAGGTTCCTCCATCGTTCTTCTCCAGAACAGGCCCTGGACAAGTTTTCTCTTCCGTCCAAGTACGTCTCATCAGCTCCTCACCCTTCAGTCCATTCTTGCTTCACCATTTCCCCTTGGCCTCCAGACCCTGAAGTCTGAGCAAGAGTAAAAGGCAATTTGGCCATTCGAGAATGGTGGATTTGGGAGTAGAACCCAAATGACCTACCACCCAGCTCACGACCCTTAGTGCTAGTTCCATGAGCCCAGCTTGTGGAACTTTGAAGGAGTACAGCCGGCAGGAGCCTGAACTGGGCGGTGGACAAGCGACAAATCACTCTCATGGAGAATGTGACTGAAACTGAGGGCGACATGGTCACTGCCCTCTCCACCTGATCCCTCAGGGACTCACCCCCCACACACACCCACTGCTCTAGGGACCCACCCAGCTTCTGCTCCTGGGTGAACTCATTTCTTTTCCCTCCTAGGAAACCTGATCAAAAGCAAAAGTGTGCAGAATCTTCAATTTTAGCACTGTGAATCTTGAACTTTACATCCGGCCCTATAATCTACCCTTGTTTCTAAACAGAATTTCTAAACAGATACTCCCAGAAGAAACTACCATTTGTTACTCATTATAATGTCTGGCCCTTCCCAGGAAAGGGCGGGCTTTAAGGAATAGAGAGAGGTGGAAAGGCTGGCTATAGGCAGGAGTGAGACTCCACCTAAAAAGTGTTCTGGACAGTGCTTGCTGGAATGCAAAGCTGGAGTAGATTAGGCCCAGCTGGAGGAAGGAAAGCCAACTGGGCAGGGCTGTGCAGGATGGTACCAAACACCTCTTATTGCCTTATTAAAGCATGTTCTTTCTTCCTTTGATTCTCAGGCTCACTCTGGAGGGTGGGGATTTTTGTGCACATTATGCAGATGTATAACTCAAGACTGGACGTTAAATGAAACTGCTGCAAGTGGTGGGCTTGCAATTTGGTACCAGATTTGGATCCACCTCTCTATATAATGCCTTCCGCACTGCTCTGATGCTGGGCAAAACTAGGAACCTATGATGGGAGACTCAGAACCTATGATGGGAGACGGTTAGTGATTGAGTTGGAAACAGCCAACCAGAAGAGACTGGGATCCCTACTCCATTGTGAAGCTACAGAGAGATGGGTGAGGAAGTCAGCCCTGCCCAAGGGCTGGACGTAGGCTGGACAGCCTCTCTTGGAGACCTTGGCTGTCTCCTTCATGCAGTCCAGGGGCAGGCCTAGCTGCATAGAGAGTCACCCTGGGCATGCGGACCAGGCTCTTCCTGAATCGCTGTGTGTGACTCAAGTCTCCAGCTTTTACCAATCAGCAAGGAACTCATTGGCTCCTTTATGAGCCCATCTTTCCAGGAACCAGTCGCTGCACAGCCAGGTCCCTGTCTGTGGCCTCCAGGGCTGGAGGTAGCTGGCTGTCTGGAGAAGATGGGCCTCTGTAGAACTCCAGCCCTTCCTCATAAGATCCCAAGGAGGAATAAAACTATACCAAAGCTTATCCCATTTATAGACGAGGAAACTGAGGACCTTAAGCTGCAATCTGCTTTGGGCCAGAAGCCCTTGGGGTATTGTGGGATACATTGGAGGCCAGGGCAGCTTGAATTACCACGATAGGGACTTGACAGCTCCCATATCCATTCAACAGTGCTGAGCATTGATCTAGGTGCTGGTCACCCAACAGGGGACAAGGAAGCTAAGTCCCCCTCACCCTAGAGCCGAGACCCAGCACAGGAGAGCACACAGGACAAGTAGGCCAAGTGCACAATCAGGAGGCCATGATAAGTGCTGAGACCAGACAATGGAGGCAGAAGAAGGACCCAGAGCGCTGAAGATGGGCCTGTAGGTCAGAGATGAGTCGGGGAAGGGATGAAGTTCGGTTTGTGTGAGTTCTTGCAAGGGTACTGTTCACAGGGTTTCTCTTTACAAAGGGGGAGCCTTGTGAGGCTTTGATCAAAGGAGGGACAGGACAGGACTGCGCTCATGATGGAAAGGCTGTGTGGGTGAGGCTGAGAGCAGGAAGGCCAAGTAAGAAGCCGCTGGACGTGAGGAAGTGATGGCTTGAGCCAGGGTAGCAGTAGGAGGTGCTGGGAGTAGTTGGGTTCTAGAAATGTTTGGGCTGTAGAGCCAGAGCATGTGCGATGAGCCGGAGGTGGACTGTGGGAAAAGGAGGGGCCCAGGGTGGCACAGAGGCATGGCCTGAGCAGTTGGGAGGATGGTTTTGTTCAGGGAAAACTGGCAAGGCATCAATCAGTGGAAATGGGCAGAAGCAGGAATTCTGTTCGAACATGTCAAGTATGTGATGCCTATTCCCTGGGTAGTGAGTTAGATGGAGCTGTCTGGGCTAGGAGTGTAAATTTAGGAGTTGCCAGCAGAAGCCTCCAAGGAGTGATTGGAGAAAGGAAGGGAAAGATGTCTTCGGACAGAACTCCAGACACCCAACACTTTGCTGTCAGGCAGGAAAAGAAAGAATTCCAAGGAGCCACCAGCAAGGTAAAAAGTAGGCCAGGAAGCTAAGGGACGAAGGACTGATCAACCTGTCACATGTCACATGAGTCACAGCAGATGCAAGCGGAGGCTTGACTAGGACTCTGCGGATGCGGCTAGCAGAGTTCATGGCAACCATGAAGAGACAGCCAGGGGCCGGGGTGCAGGTCACGCTTGCTGAGCTAGGCGGGGCCTGTCTGAGGGAGCCAGGCAGAGAGTGCCCCCTCTGCCCCGCCCTTCTCGCCCAAGGAGAGCCAGGGAGGTGGGAGGGGCGCGGCAGCCAGTTAGCAATTCCAGCCATGTCCTCGGTGTCCCCACTCACCTTACCCAGGCTGACTGAGGGGACACGAGGATGCTCCCGTGCCTGACGGAGACTTCTCCCAGGTCTCAGCAGGGTTCTGGGTGCTCACTCCAGGGCGTTGGGATCCTATGGAAATCAGGTCTAAAAAAGACCATCATCCACCTGGAGCTGTTAGAGGGAGGCAGGGACCAGGATGTGGGTTCCAAGGCGAGTGGCCAGGGACAGCTTCCTGTGGTGGTCATCCTTCAGGGAGGCCAGGGGAGGCGCACTACAGTGGGGGGGGGGGGGGCAGAGGACCCCAGCAGACTGTGTTCCAGATACAGCACAGTGTAAACAGGCTGAATCCTGTCTGCTGAAGTCACACTCAGACCAGCTCTCTGCTGCCCCCTAGACAAAGAACCCCACCTACCAAATGGGGACAAGGAGCCCCAAAGGGCAGCATGGGCTTGAGGTTGCAGAGTCAACTCCCAAATATCTTTCTAGGGTGGAGATGGTGCCAGGGTTCCCGCGTACCTGAACCTCCCCGACTCTCCCCAAATAAGACAGGCACAACCCCCGTCCACATCGCTGGCAGGTGGCTCATTCTGCTGACTCGACCTCCGTGGTCCACCCCTGTGACCTCCATAGTCGCTGCTGCCTCCCAAAAATAGGTCAGCATGCCCCGCAGCAGGCACGGGGAACAATGGCCCTTTCTTCCTCCCTCCGGAGCTGGGGTAAGCCCCATCAGGCCAAACATCTTAATGTGATAAAAACCACCCAGTGAAGGCTCAAGGGAAAGGGGAGAGAGGTAGGGACTCGCCAGGGGCCTACGAGTGGGGAACTCACATCCTCACCTCACTGGCCACCTGGAACGACCTACAGGGACCAGACCACCCCTGTCCCACTGGGCGAAGGCGAAAGTGGAGGCCTCAGGACCTGGCTCTGTCCTCAGCACCTGCCTTCCTTTCAATCTCTGGCCCCTGCGAAGCCCTCCACCCCTGAGGCTCCCTGCATAGCCCCAACCACATGGTGCCCAGAGTGGCACACCATAGAGAGATTTTTCTGCTACCTTTAAGCATGAACTGGGGACAGGTGCTGGAGGCCATGCAGGCCTAGAGGGAGAGGCCCTTGGGGACCTCAGACACTGACTAGCACACGAGGTGTCCTAGGAGCCACATGGGGAGAAGTACTGAATGGTAGCCGGAGGCCACGTGTCCAAAACAATAGGGGCGCTCCCTGCCCCCCGAGCCCAGCATCCAGGTCTCAGCCCCTTGGCACAGGGCTGGTGATGTCCCTTTCAGACCCCAGTCCCAGAAACGGTGCCAGGCATGGCTTCCCCAAGGGCGATCGATCATGAGACTCGCCAGGCTGAGTTGTGCAGAAGGTGGGGTCTCCACAGGGTGGGTGGTTTGAGGTCCTGGATGCCCCCCCACTCCAGCACACTCAGCTCCTTCCAAGGCCACCCAGCCCCCACTGGCTTCCAACCTCACTGGCTTTTGGCAAATCCTGCTCTGCCAGGTCCTGAGAACTGCTGCCGGATGGAGAGAACTCAAAGGCCCTTGGAAACCCAACAGCCCACCCAGGCCCTGGGTCCCTTGTGGTAGATGCAGAAGGCAGTTTCTATTCCACCCCCAGAAGTGGACTGAGGACAGAGCTTACCTCTAAGGGTTGGGGCACAGGACTTATTTCATCCTTATCTGGATGTATTTAGGACTCCCAGGATGTGACCAGAAAGACAAGTGACCATCCAGACTGAAAATCTGTGTCGGCCAGGGGGTGGGTAGCACCATGGACAAGGAGTGAATGCAGATTGGCAGCCACAGTTGTGTCCTCATCCAGCCCCGCCTGTGGCCTGGCAGGTGGAGTGGGCAGCCTCTGCCCTGATGCTGTGTGACCTCGTCTCAGGGTTCTGTCAGGTGGGGATGATGCTTGTCCCGGTCCCACCAGTGCTGGCCCTTCAGTCCACATAGCTGGTGGGTCTGAGATGCTGTCCCTAGCCGGCAGCAGACCCCAGTGACATCTCCTGTGTGGGTACCTGATTTGTTTGCCCATGTAACCTGGTCACAGCCCTGCTTTGCTGTAACCGCTGGAGAGCTCAGGGTTACAGGTGCCAAGGCCCTGCTCATCACCTGCGGGGTGGTTTGACCTCCTGGACATTTCTCATCGTTTGGGGCACAGAGGGCATAGCCCCTTTCCACTCCCAGATACCTTGGGTCTACAGGGGCACGCCTTGACCCCCATCCTTCAAGGATTCAGAAGTATGAGTCTCTCCACTAGAGAGAGGACAGGCCTTCCCCAGCCACAGCAACTCCACACGTGCAGAGCTTCGGGAGCGCCAAACCCACTTCTCTCTGTTCCCCCAACAGAAGGACTGAGCAGAGCCTGCTGCCCTCACTTCACAGGCAGGAAAATGTGTCCTTCATCTCAAGCTCGGATGCCACTTTGGGCAGTGGATTATCTATTAATTTACTCTACAGACCCTAAGGTGACCGCAGGCTGGTGTTATCGCCATCTGCTGGTGAGGTGTAGGCAGTACATGCAGAGGGGGCCAAAGGAAGTCACCAGCCCGGGTCCAGGACAGCTGTGAATAAGCAGAGAGGGCTTCACACCTGCACCTCACGGAGGCCTCACAACAACCCCACCTTACAAACAGGGCCGCAGAGGTGAGCAGATGCAGGCCAGGCCTTCTGAGCCCAGACTGGACTTCACGCTGTGCAGTCAGGGCCCATCCCAAGGAGAGCGACGGTCTGTCCAGACTCAGCTGGCAGGAGTCTCTGCCAGGACCTACATACTCTGCCCCGGCTTGCATGGCCGCAGACAGTATTGAGTCCTGAAAATGGACTCGTCTCTCTCACTAACCTCACTTGCCCAGGACTTGAAAAATTTCAAAAGCCTCGGGACACAAGGCTTCTTGAGGGTCTCTGCCCACAGCCTGGGTTCCAGGTGACAGGAAAGCTTGCTGCCAGGGAAAGGGGCGATAGAAGAAAAGAGGTCAAGTGCAGATCGGGGCTGTGACCTGGGCAGAGGAATCCACCCCGGTGCAGTCCAGGAGGGTTCTAGGAGGAGGGGCACCTCCCCCAGCCACCCTATGAGTCTGGACTCCGGCCAGAGGAGAGTGGCAGTGGGGGAGTGGCCACGCTGTCACTTTCGGAGGCCAGCTCTGGCCAGCAGGTTGCAGGTAGACAGGCAGCCGGAGCCGACAAGACTGGGGCCTGAGGCTGGGCGGCAGGCGATGCCCTGGAGTGGTCACCCTCTGAGAGCCTTGTTCAGGTGTCTGGACTCCCTCACCTTGCTGGCCAGGGAGGAAGGAGATCAGAGGAACCCATAGCCCGTTTCTGGCAGGAGAACCTGGCTGGCAGGACAAGCCAACCATGATGATGGGGCTGACGATGAAGCCAGCATGGGCCTTGCCAGGTTTGGGGAGCACAGTGGCAGCCATATGCCTCTAGGTCTGCTCCCCTCACTTCCCCCAGAAAGTGCCCAGGCTTCCTTCCTCACAGCAGCATCCGGGCCCCACGGAGAAGGCTGGGCTGCTGCAGAGGACCCCGGGCCTGATGCCTCCCATCTCTCCCCTGCAGGGAACATCATTGGCTCGGGCATCTTCATCTCACCCAAGGGTGTCCTGGAGCACTCAGGCTCCGTGGGTCTGGCCCTCTTCGTCTGGGTCCTGGGTGGGGGCGTGACGGCTCTGGGCTCCCTCTGCTATGCAGAGCTGGGAGTTGCCATCCCCAAGTCCGGCGGGGACTACGCCTACGTCACAGAGATCTTCGGGGGCCTGGCTGGGTGAGTGTGGGGCTCCGGCGGGGCAGGGGACAGTTCCTCCAAAACGGAATGGCTGTGCAGCAGTGGCTCTCGGTTTCCTCTTCTGATCCCCTCATCAGGGGGAGGTCATAAGAGTGAGTGGAAAGAGGGTGTGGGGTGTCCACCAAGGCCATGGCCCCTCGACTTCTCCATGTCCCCTTTAAAGCAGAGCTCCTGCCCACCTGGGTGCTTATGAAGGGGGAGTCTTTTGCTGTCTGAAGCCATTAGACACGCTCGCGCCTGGGGAAGGAGAGCCTTGTCATAAACCCACCTGCTGCGTGAGCGGGGAGGGCCAGGGGTCCTGCCGGAAGATCTTGTACATAGCTCCCTGGCATTTTTTTTAAAGCATAACTCTATTTCTTGTCTTTGTTTCTTTTTTTATTAGTACCTGTTTTCCACACATGATACATTCATCATAGGGAATTTGTACCTGTATATACCGTGCTTAATTCTTTTTTCATTCCTCTTCCCTCCTTTCAACTCTTCTTCCCTTCCCTTTCTACAAAAGCTTTATTTCCATATTTACCTTCCAATCTCTTTTTTTCCCTAATCCCTTTCCATTCCTTCCCTACTTTTCCCTCCAGTTTGTTCCCTTTCCCATTTGAACATGATATTCTTTTTGTTTTCCCTTTTTTTTTTTTTTTTCAGTACCAGGGATCGAACTCGGGCCCTTGTGCATCTAGCGTTGACATGGTACCACTTGAGCTAAATCCCCAGCCCAAAACATGATATTCTTAATTAAAGCACAACTGTTCGCTGAGCACCCACTCCAGGCCAGGCGCCAGAGGCCATGATAAAAAGATCCGCCCCTGTTCACAAGTTTCTCATAGAGCAGAACGGGGTAGGTCCTCGAGCATGATGTGACATGGCAGAGTCTTGCTTTGGGGACGTGTACAAGAGGCAGCAGCCACGCAGCAGAGAACCACATGCCCACCGCCAAGGAAACAGTTTTTCTCCCAGAAAAACTGTTTGCACCAAGCCTTGCAAAAAGCTTAAGAATTTCTCCCCAGACTGATGGAAGCACGGACAGAGGGCATGACGGACGGGCCAGCAGTCTGCCTGCAGCTCCAGGCAGGGTCGGGTTCGCGGCAGGCACAGGGCTCGGAGGAGACAGGAAATGCATAGTCTTGCTCCACATGAGTCCTGCCATTGGCCTCAAAGGTGCAGGCAGATTCCAGAATCACTCGAGAGCCTCATTCAAGATGTGGTAGCCAACATGTCATGTGGGTTAGGTGGGTACGGTGGGAGTGGAACCTGTTGGCCCATTTCAGAGACATAGACAGTGGACCTAGGATGGGGTGGGAGAGGCCTCAGATAGTATTCTCATGTTTGTGGTGTGTCCGACATGTCTGAAGAGGTGCTCGGTGAGGGCCCAGCTAGAAGGTCTGGAGCCCAGAGGAATAGTCCAGGCCAAAGTGCACAGAGCTGGTTCTGAGGGACTTGGGCCAAATATCCTGAAGTGCGCAATCCTGTGGTGGGGCCATGGCAGCTGTCCTGTGAGGAGATGCTGGGTCTCAGGGAAGCAGAACAATCACCCTATGGGCCTGGAGAGGATACCTGGGGTGGGGAAGGTGAGAGGGAGAAGAGACCAAGTCCCTACCCTATCCGTACCCACAAGGGCAAAAGATTACTGAACCAGAATGTCCCAGGAGCCAGGGGGCTGGAGGTGGAGTGCAAATGAGGCCCGGCGATTGGCTGCCACACAGACAGGGAGGGGTCAGCAGGGGCCCACTGAAGTCAGTCACCCAGACTGCCTGTGTCCTTCATGCAACTCCTGTCCTCAAGGGCGGGCCAGAGCTAAGACTACCCTGAAGGCAGACTCCCTTGGGACCAGCACAGAGGCCCAGCCCCCTGGGTTCCCTGCACAGGCAACAGTCTGCACAGAATCATGTCCTTCCCATAGCCTGGGTCTTTTGCACGGTCCCCTCTGCAGGTCAAAGGACTACCTCCTTTTGGAGCAACCACAGCTCAGATTCAGTGGTCCTGAGCTGAAACCATGACTATGTCCAGGACAACCCACCTTGGCTCTGGATACAGCTCATGGTCAAGGGGTGCAGGTGGCCATGAAGGGAGGGGTTTTGGTCCCCACAACCCTCCTAATACCTGCTCAAGGTCATCCCTGCCTCCCTGGCCTTGAGTGCCAGCCCCAGCACAGCTCAGCTCCCCACACCTGGGCCAGCTCAGTGGGAGGACTGGGGATGCCTGTGCCACTCCAGCCCTTGCTCCTTGCAGATTTCTGCTGCTCTGGAGCGCTGTGCTCATCATGTACCCCACCAGCCTGGCCGTCATCTCCATGACCTTCTCCAACTACGTGCTGCAGCCCGTGTTCCCCAACTGCATCCCCCCAGCCACAGCCTCCCGGGTGCTCTCGATGGCCTGCCTGAGTGAGTCCTCGGAGCAGCCAGCTGCCCCACCCCACCCTGCTCTCAGCCCTGGGTGCAGGAGCAGGTGGGTGGGACCACGCAGCTGCCCACCCACTACAGCCTCAGCCCCACAACCCGGGGGCCCCACACAGGCTGCCGAGGCCGATGCCCTTCTCTTGCCACTTGGGCCAGACGCGGCATAGTTGACTGGGAGAGTCTCAGCCTCGGGTCCCTTCCCTCCCCAGTGCTCCTGACGTGGGTCAACAGCTCCAGCGTGCGCTGGGCCACTCGCATCCAGGACGTCTTCACCGGCG
The DNA here is from genome assembly GCA_004025085.1 of Thryonomys swinderianus. Lineage (NCBI taxonomy): Eukaryota > Metazoa > Chordata > Mammalia > Rodentia > Thryonomyidae > Thryonomys > Thryonomys swinderianus. Next base: position 33,715 of record PVIC010009876.1, read on the forward strand.
GGAAGCTGCTGGCCCTGTCAATCATCATCGGTGTCGGCTTTGTGCAGATCTTTCAAGGTAGGGCCAGGGCGGGACCGTGGGCAGGGCTGGCAAGACCGCACTGACCCTGATGTCTGGGCCTCCAGGACACTTTGAGGAGCTGAGACCCAGCAATGCCTTTGCCTTCTGGATGACACCCTCTGTGGGTCACCTGGCCCTGGCCTTCCTCCAGGGCTCCTTTGCCTTCAGTGGCTGGAACTTCCTCAACTACGTCACCGAGGAACTGGTCGACCCTCGAAAGTGAGTGGGACACCCAGCTAAGCCCTGGGAGGAAGTGGGCCCATTGGTGGGCGAGGCTGCCTGCCTGCACAGGCAAGAGTCACCTGTCACTCAGACTGGCCCTCAGCGGGCCTTGCTTGCCGCCCGTGGGAAAGGAAAACGAATGGTAGGCAAGCCTGGCCCTGGCTTGGGGGGCTGTAGATGCGTCAGAGCCCCTAACTGCACCTCAACGAGCCTGAGTAGCTTTGTCCTTCTGTAAATAGATCCCTTGATTTGTATTTCGTCCCAGAATTACATGTACACAGGCAACGTGGTTCCTACGGCAGAAGCCAGTGTCTCCATCTGATGCCCAGCCAGGGGTCTGGACAGAGACCATTGCAGCACAGGGGCTGAATGGACGGGGAGTCCCGGGGAGACCCTAGACCTGCAGACTGCTCTCTACAGGCACTCGGGGGATTTTCCAGGCTGAGTTGGGCTTTCCACAGTTTTCTCTTCGTGTAGATGTTCATTAGATCTTCCTCTCGGGACAGGGCTCGCTCCTCACTGCTCTTCTCTGCCAGCCTGTGCTCAGGCGGGAGCGCAGGGAAGGTAGGCAGCGGTGCCACCCTGTGCTCCTCCGCCCCAGCGCCCAGAGATGGAGTCCAGCACAGGAGACTGAGACTCCAAACCGCCCCAACCGTTGCTGGGGGTCCCCCGGCCCCTCCCCAGACCCTGCTCTCGCTAGAGGCCAACACTGACGTGCTCGACTTTCCCCAGGAACCTACCTCGTGCCATCTTCATCTCTATCCCTCTGGTGACCTTTGTGTACACGTTCACCAACGTCGCCTACTTCACAGCCATGTCCCCACAAGAGCTGCTGGCCTCCAATGCTGTGGCCGTGGTGAGTGGGGGGCCCGGTCCCCAGCTCCAGCCCCTGCCCTGGCCGCACCCCAGCCTCAACCTCAGCCTGTCTTCCGTCCTCACTCAGACCTTCGGAGAGAAGCTGCTGGGGTACTTCTCCTGGGTCATGCCTGTCTCCGTGGCACTTTCCACTTTCGGAGGGATCAATGGCTACCTGTTCACCTCTTCCAGGTGACTGGGCAGGGGCTGGGGCAGTGGGTGAGGTGTCGCCAGGCCGTGGTAGGCTCAGGCTCTGCTTTGGATCACAGGAAGGGAAAAGCGAGTTGACGAACTTGCCAGTAATAAAGGCCTGATCCTAACCCTAAGGTAAAGAAAGCAAGAAGGAGCCAGGCTAGATGAAGGAAAGAACTGTCCTAGGACTGGTGGAGTCAGGACTGACTGCAGCAGGTCAGCGGGGACAGCACAAGAGGGACTTCAGACCCAGGGCTGAGATCCAGGATCTGGCGCGCAGGGAGGCTTCCGGCCCCTACCGGTATCTATCTCTGTCCCTACCCCCAGGCTGTGCTTCTCTGGAGCCCGAGAGGGGCACCTGCCCAGCCTGCTGGCCATGATCCATGTCAGACGCTGCACCCCTATCCCCGCGCTCCTTGTCTGTGTAAGTTGAGGGACCAGGCCAAGCAGGACGGGGGTCCAGGGTCACCTAGTAATGTGGGATGTTCTGGGTAATGGCAGGGAGGAGTCCCTAGCTGGGGTGGGCAGCTGAAGCGGGTGCGGGAATGCTTGGGACCCACCTGACCTCCCAGTGTGAGGCCAGCCTCAACCCCAGGTCCTCTCCCAGTGCGGGGCCACCGCAGTCATCATGCTTGTGGGCGACACATACACACTCATCAACTACGTGTCCTTCATCAACTACCTCTGCTACGGCGTCACCATCCTGGGCCTGCTGGTGTTGCGCTGGAGGCGGCCGGCACTCCACAGACCCATCAAGGTGAGGCTCCCGGCAAGACAGATTGGCTCGTGTGCTGGGCACTAGGGGTGGGGGCAGGTGACAACAATGATGGTGATTACAGCTTTTGTAGAATATGAGCTTTCTATATACTCCTTCCAACAACTTCACCAGGACAGCCCCATTACCATTCCCAATCTAGAAGCAGGGAAAAGAGGCCAGGCATCTGCTCAAGGTCACACAGGCTGCCAGTGACACAGGAATTCAAAAGGCCATAAACTCGGATTGGAGATTTAGCTCAGTGGTTCCGGCGCCTGTCTCGCAAGCGCAAGGTCCTGAGTTCGATCCCCGGTAACCACATACAATGCTGGGCGTGGAAACTCACACCCACCAGCAATCAATACCACATACCACAGTGCCGGACCACGCCTGTAATCCCAGCACTCGGGAGGCAGAGACAGGAGGACTGCTGAGTTCAAGCCTTGCCTAGGCTACATAGTGAGCTCAGGGCCAGCCTGAACTACAAAGCAAGATGCAAAAAAAAAAAGGCCATAAACTGAGTCTAGCCTGGGCAGCTTAATGATTTAGTAAGACCTTGTCTCTAAGTAAAAGATAAAAAGGGGTTGGGATATAGCTCAAAGAAGCTGGGTTCAATCACAAGTATCAGAGAAAAAACAAGGACAATAACCTCTTATTTGTGTAAAAATCCTTAACTGGAGATTTAGCTCAGTGGTTCCAGTGCTTGCCTAGCATGCACAAGGTCCCTGGTTTGACACCCAACCCCTGGTAACCACATACTACAATACCAGGTGTGGTGACTCACACCCACCAGCAGTCAGTACCACATTCCACAGTGCCAGGCCTGGTGGTTTACACCTGTAATCCCAGCACTCAAGAGGCAAAGGCAGGAGGACTGCTGAGTTCGAGGCTTGCCTGGGCTACACAGTGAGCTCAGGGCCACCCTGAACTACAGACTCTGTCTAAAAAAAAAATTCCTTACTTGGAGAAGTGCTCAATGCCTGAAATGTGAAACACCAAAAAATACTTGACCTCCAGCCAAGCACAGGCAAGTCTGCATACAACTCCCTTGTGCAGCTTAGAGCTACTGAAACATTGGCAAAGCTTTGACAGTTTGGCCAAGGGGTCAACCCATGAGTTAGCTTCGAGCACAGCATTGGGGGCCTGGCAGCTCCAGCTCCTGGAAAAGGGAGAAAGCTCCTCAGACCCTTGAAGGTGACAGGACAGGAGAGCTGGAGTCTTGCGTCATTGCTCTCCCTGCCTCCCACCCCCAGATCAACCTGCTCATCCCCGTGGCATACTTGGTGTTCTGGGCATTCCTGCTGGTCTTCAGCTTCATATCGGAGCCCATGGTCTGTGGAGTTGGCATCATCATCATCCTGACGGGGGTGCCCATTTTCTTCCTGGGAGTGTTCTGGAGAAGCAAACCAAAGTGTGTGCACAGACTCACGGGTGAGCCAGACAGCCGCGCTGAGGCCCAGGGCTGGGGAGAGGGCTGCAGAGGGTCTGCCCCCCGCAGGGTCTCGCAGCAGCCGCAGTGGGATGAGTCATACCGAGCCCAGCCATTTCCACACGTCTCCCAAGAATGCAGCCACATCCCACCAGCAGAGAGAGCAGCTCCCTGAAGCCCCTGCCCAGGGGTGGTACCTGGAGGTGGACGACTGTCCCCAAGGATCAGGCCTGAAGGTCCATCTGTCCATCCGTCTGTCTGTCTGTCCTCAGAGTCCATGACACGCTGGGGCCAGGAGCTGTGTTTCGTGGTTTATCCTCAGGGCTCCCCCGAGGAGGAAGAAAATGGCCCCTGCCAGCCCTCCCTACCGCCCGCCGTGGACAAGCCCTTGAAGTCACAATGAGACATTTGTAGACACTGAAGCAGCTGTTTTGTTTACATGTTGTTTATTGAGGAAGTGTTTTGCAAAAACTTTTTTTTTTTTTCTGGAAAAAAGAGATAGGACTCTTAGAGGCCTATTGCAAGGAAGCCTTGGAGACATGGAGACGGCTTCCTGTCTTAGCGCTGCCCTGCTAGCTTTTCCTGAAAAGGCCTATGAATAAACAGGGCTGGCTGTTTGCTTGTGCTCAGGGGAGGCCCTGGTGGACCCAGAGGGGGAAGGTGGTAGCATACTCTGGTGGGGCACACGCATTGCTAGTTGAGAAGGTGCCATAGCCGAGGAGGCCCTCAGCACTGTGGAGGCTTTGTCTCTTGAACCAGGGCTGGCTCCATGGGGCCTGAAGCCATCCTGCCCCAAAGAATGGTCCATCTGTACCAATCTGGGCTCGGCCAACCTGGAAACGTCCAGGGACCCCTGGTGAGGATCATCATCATTTCTTCTCTGAAATGACCAGAGTGAACGTCATAGCATCAAAGCTTATAGCCCCTCCCTCATCTACACTAGGGAAACTAAGGCAGGATGGGGTGGGTTTGACCCCTGATGGTTGGAGCCTTGGCTTCCATCTCCTGAGAAAGAACAAAACAGCACGTCCTCCAACCCATGCCCTCACTTCAGCCATAGTGCCTGGAAGATTGACCTGGTAGCCAGAGGGCAAAGAGTACCAGGCCTCTGCTGCTAGCCCAGCTCCTCCAGGGCCCTGCTGGGAAGGACAGGAGGAGGCCTCAGTGTGGATACGGCACTCATGTGGCCAAGGCTCTGCATTCCCACAGGCCCCTCCACTGTTCACTACAGCTCCCAGCACAGATGGGGGAATCAGCTGGTGCCACCATGGGGTGAATGAAGCAAGAAGCCACACAAAACGCTCCACTGAGCCCTATCTACCCCCAATCCACTTTTCTGGAGGGGGACTCCCAGGCTGGAGGTGGGGAGGGGGTAGGAGTGAGACCCCAAGATGCTTATATATGCTGGGACCCCAAGAGGGGTTTGTCACACGACCCTCTTTCCTAGTCAGCCCCCTGCATCCCCCACCGGCCATGCGGGTGCCATGTGTTGATGCTACTGCTGGCTGAGGGCCCTCTCCTCCCTGGGGCCATGGGCTGGCCTCTCTCTCTGTAAGAAAGGACGCAGAGGCAGGGTAGAAACGACTGTGTATTCCCTGGTTACAAAGCGGGGCTGTGGCGGTCACCAACGTGCCCTATGGATCAGCAGACCAGCAGGGCCTCATCATCGCTGGCCTCCAACGTCGGGGAGCAGGGGGGCAGGGGGCTCCGGCAGATCCCCAGTGGCTCTGCTGAGTGGGGGCCTTGGGTGTTGCTGGCAGTGGGATCCTGGGACTGGTGGTCCTGGGCCAAGCAAGGCTCAGAAGCTGTGTCCACAGTGGCAGCGCTGTCCACCAGCGGGTCTCTGCAGGCTTTTCTGCCCCTGTCCACAGACCTGTATTCTAGGTCTTGCAGGCCTGAGGGCAAGGGCACTGAAGGTCCCACCTCTAGGGCATGGCCAGGGGCACCGGGAGGCCCATCCCCAGGTGCTCGAGGGCTGCCTATGTCCGTGTGGGGGGCCGAGGGGCCCAGTGTAGCCCCTGGTCCAGGCTGGAGGAGCCCATCGCCCAGCACTGTCTGTGAGGTGCGCGCAGCAGTCAGCAGTGGGATCTGGCCTCGGGGTCCCCGTGGCCGGTGAAACAGCCGGTTCCAGAGACGGCCAAGCCTTCGGCGGGAGGGGCCCCGGCGGGAGCCATGTCGCCTCATCTGTCGTCGCATGGCTGTGCGAAGGTTCTGTAGCACAGAGGCCTGGAGAATGGGGCCGCAGCTAAGCAGGTGGCCAGGCTGCTCAGGGGCAGAGGTCAACATACCCCCAAGGGACTGAGAGCCACGAAACCAAGTGCACTCTGCACCTGGCTGGGACCAGCCAGACCACCCTGCCCAGGCTCACCTCCCACTCTGGCCCCTAACCCAGCCCGCCCCACAGGCTTCCCACGTGCCCCTCCGCTGCCTCCTACGCAGGTGCTGTCAGGTCCAACAGGAAGCCCAGGCCCTGGGAGGCACCACACCTTCTTTTGCTCACCTGGGATGCACTATAGACGGGGAAGTCTTCCACAGGGGGGATGAGGCCCTGCGCGATGAGCTGGCCATAGGACGGGGGCGCCTCCCGCCGGACAAACTCGGCCTCCAGGCGTGTCATCTGAGTCTCGAAGGCCCTGACAGCAGTGGGCACAAGGGAAGTGGGCGGGGCTGGTGGGGCTTGCCACAGCCAGCGGGACCTGGTGACCCCACATCTCTGGCCAGACATTGAAAGACACCAAGGCCCAGCAAGTGCAACAGCTGCCCCAAGTGGACAGCCTGAGCCCCCACCTATAAACCCACAGCTGCGCACACAGTGAGCCCGGGCCTGTCTCAAGGAAACGCTGGGCCCGAGGCTCCCACCCAGCGTGCTATGCCCACCTGTACTCCTGCGTGCGCAGAGAGTAGAGCTTGAAGGCGCAGCCCAGGGCGATGACTAGCAGCAGGCCACACACCAGGCTGCCGATGAGCGCTGCGGTGATGACCTTGCGGGGCACAGCTGCCAGGCAGCCGTGCTCATCGCTGCCATCCTGGCAGTCCTCCTGGCCGTCACAGCGCCATGTCTCAAAGATGCACAGGTTGGTGCCACAGTGGAAGGTGCCAGGCTGGCAGGAGAAGCAGTTCTTCTCATCAGCACCATCAGGGCAGCTTTTCTGGTTGTTGCAGCGGTCAGCAGGTGCATAACACAGGCCACTGCCCCCCTCACAGGGATACTGGTCAGGTGGGCAGGCAGGGCACCCCTGTTCATCCCGGCCACTGGCACAGTGCCACCAACCATCACAGCGCTGTGGCTCTGAAAAGCAGCCCTGGTCCCCCGAGCCACCACTGTCCCCTTCACTGCTGCTCCCACATGGCTGCTCCCATGGCAGGCAGTAGCCCTTCACCTGGTAGGTGGCGTTGAAGCCATGGCCGGCGCTGCGGGCGCGGGCATGGTAGGCCACGGTGAGGCGGCCTTGTGCAGCCTCGAGGCTCACCGGCCGGTGGTTACTGCGGTAAGACAGCGTCTGCAGCAGGCGGTCCCCGCGCTCGCCCAGGCCCTCATACACCTGCACATAGTCGTCGTAACCCAGCCGGAGCTCCAGCTGCAGCAGCACGCGCCGAGGGTCCTGCGTGTCTACCAACCACGTACAGTGAAGGTCTGAGGGCCCTCGGGCTGCGCCAAACAGGTCTGGGGATGCGAAGGAGCCATAGAAGCTGCCCAGCCGCCGGCCACATGCCAGGTCAGGGCAGCCGGCCTCATCAGAGCCATCACCACAGTCCTGGGTGCCATCACAGCGCCGCTCCACTGGTAGACAGCGTGTGGAGCGTGCCCCGCTGCAGGGGAAGGTGCCCCCTGGGCACAGGCTGCCAGGTGGCTCCGAGGCGGGTGCCGAGCAGTTTCCTTCATCAGAGCCATCTCCACACTCATCCACGGTGTTGCACTGCCATGGGCCCGGCAGGCACTTGCCATTGTCACAGCGGAACTCATCTGCCTGGCAAGACACCTGGCCCAGCTTCCCTGTGGGCAAATGGGCAGCAGGAGGCAGTCAGAAGAAAGATGGGCCCCTTCTAGCACCAAGATCTGGGGCCAGGAGTGGGCAGGTCAGCATCTCAGCGGGGCCTCCACAGGGCCCAGGAAGAGGAAGGACCGTCTGATGCCAGGCAGAGACTCCTGGGATGCCAGGGGTGGGCTCAGCCTCTGCCCTGAGCATAGGGTGAGGGCCTGTGAGTTCCCTTCCTCGCCATGCTGTGAAGGGAACCAGTGAGATACAGAGGCAGCAGCTTGGAAGCCCTGCCCCTACCTTAAGATTGACAGGGTTGGTCGGGGAAATCTGAGGGAGCGGGACCATGAACAGTGCTGCCCTGGCTGAGCGCCCATGCACTGCGTGCTCCACGGTGTCCCTGCCCGCCCCGCAGCCAGTATCACCTCGGATATAGGAGAGGCGGAAGCCCTGGGCCTGGCCAGAGCTGGAGGCATCTGAGTGGAAGAAGATCCAGACGTGGTCACGGGCAGAGATGAAGGCAGGTGGAATAGCAGAGCCACAGAGCCGGAAGGCCTCCTGGCGTGGTGGGGCTGCAGGGCCCAGCAAGAGCCAGTCCAGCGAGCACTGATGGGACTCCTCTACATCAAAGTTGCGGAAACTGCAGGGCAAAGAGGCCCGTGGAAAGGGGTGAGCAAGCCGCTCAGGACAAGCAGAGGACATCAGGCCAGAACTCGTGGCCAGGATGGCCAGCCAACCCATCCCATGTTGCCCATGATGCCTGATTCTTCCACTCCCAGGGAGTCCAAGGGCAGCGCCATGAAGAATCAGGACATCCGTTGACAGCGATGACCACACTCAGCTCTGCCATAGTTCTCTCTTCCCCTCCATCAGCACACACGTAGCACCCACAACCAGAGACGGAGTGGGGAACGTCAGGAGCCTCCCTGCCACATTTCCCCAAGGGCCAGTTCCCTCCCACACTGGTCAGCTGGGACAGATTCAGCACCAGCCCCCAAGCATGGTACTGAAGGTGAGGCTGAGCCCACGAAGCTGGCCAACACTGCAGCCGGTGAGAATCACTTTCCCACAGCAGCCCTGGTCCCTGTCCCAGAGCCACAAGGAAACCAGAAACAGAAACCAGGACAGCCCCTGCTCACATCTATCACATCCATAGTTTTCATCTGTCATTGGTTTTGCGGTGCTGGAGATGGAATGCTGGGCCTCACACGTGCTAGGCAAGGGTACCCCAACACCACATCTGTGTCCTTTGGGGCTATGGAGTAATTGGGCCTCTCAGGCTTCTGGACTTGGGCATCTAGGAGAACTACAGCAGACAGAGCCCATCCCCCCCCCAAAGGAGGGCTTCCAGCCTCCCTCTGCCCCAACGCCTGCTCTCTGCTACCTCTGCACAGCACTAGAACAAGAGGCTCCATTCTGAATCCAGTCCCTAAGAGACCACCTGAGGCCCCTCAGGGAAAGTGATACGGGTTCTGTGTCAACCAGGCCTGAGATTCCCCTTACAGGACTATGCCTGCTGGCCCAGGCTCCCTTCCTACACCCCACAAAGAAGGCTCAGGACAAGAAGAACTCCAACTCAGGGACCACCGCCACAGAGAGCTGGGGAGAGACTCACAAACACATAGCTCCCACATGGTCACATGTGTCCTTGGACATCTGCTCTAGCCTGTCCTCTCTGTACCTGCACAGACGTGTGCTCACATGTGCTCTTCATGGCTGTTCCAGCATAGACTTACACAAGTCCACAAGCATACATGTGCTCACACATACATGCACACACTCCCAAACCTGTGCATGCCCATGTGTGTACCCTCTGCCAGTCATACACACACATCTATGCTCACTCGCCCAGCACATTAACACTTGCAGAGACCCCTTTACCTGATGGTGATCATGTCCCCGCGGTCCCCCTGAATGTACCAGCTGCAGTTGGTGCCTGGTGGGTAGTTGAGGGGCCAGGCCGGGCTGTAGATGACGCCACGCCGTTCTGTGTGCTGCTCCAGCTTCCCACTGCAGGCGGCTGTGAAGAGGGGAGCCTGAGAAATGCACGTCCCCCCTTTAGGTGGGAAGCAGGTTTGGGATGGTACTGCCTGACGCCTCCTCGTGGCTTGAGCACAGGCCTTCCCTGTGGTGAGGGTGCCATAACCAGGGGGGAGATTTCATGGCAGTAGTGTAGGTCAGGGAAGAGTCATTTGAACTCAGGGCAGTGTAGCCCCATTCCGTGCAAAATGCCCCCATCTCTGGCAGTGCTAAGTGTGAGTCATCAGCACCTCTGAGGTGCAACACCACGGCTTCAGGGCCTTCTGCAGCTAGGCGCATCAGGCCTGCCTAGGCCATCTCACTGCTGTCCCCGCCTGCCCTTTCTGGGGCCTGCCAAATCTCAGCCCCAGGAGGCCAAGGCCTTGGTGACCCAATACAGATTTACTGAGCACCTACTATGCACCAAGCAAAAGTATTAGACTTGGGCCGGAGGGTTAGCTCAGTGGTTCCGGCACCTGCCTCGCAAGCATAAGGACCTGAGTTCGATCCCCGGTTACCACATATAATGCTGGGCGTGGTGGTTCACGCCTGTAATCCCAGCACTCGGGAGGCAGAGACGGGAGGATTGCTGAGTTCGCGGCGGCTTGCCTGGGCACCATAGTGAGCTCAGGGCCAGCCTGAACTACAAAGCGAGACCCTGTCTCCAAAAAGCAAAAAAAAAAAAAAAAAAAAAAAAAGTATTAGACTTGCTGAGTAAGCGGGCAAAAGCTCCACCTATGGAACCCATGGGAGGAGATAGCCTTTATGCAGAACCCCTGTTGGAGAAAAGATTATGAAATGGAGTGGAAGGAGGTAGAATGTCCAGAAGTGGCTGAAAATGCAGGCTGGGTCTGAGACATTTCCTGTGGAATTGGGGTTTTGTCCTGAGTGTTCATGGGAAGCCAGTGGAGATGGCTGTTGGAACCAGACAACAAAATGGAGGCTCAGAGAAGACAAACGACTTGTCCAGAACCACATATCCAGTGGGTAGCGGAGCCAGGATTCACCCTGACCCTTGCAGGCTCAGTCTCTCACTGCTGGCCCTACACCAGTGGGCATTTGTGGCGTGTCCTCTGTATGATGTGGGCGACATCAACCAGAGCAGGAGCCCCACCAAACCACCAGCTGCCATCCAATCCGTTACCACAGCCTGTGCTTCCCAGCTGAACCCACTCAGCCTGCAGGGGGCACTGTGTTGTCCCCAGAGCCAGCAGTGGCCCTTGTGCTTTTCTCCACTGCTCTCACATAGCACTCAACCCTACTCCAGCTGGTTTAACTTATCTGGCCCATGATGAAAGCAGGATTCATTTTACAGATGGAGAAACTGAGGCCCAGGGAAGCAAGTGGTGACCCTTTTCCCCAGGCCCAGTGACATCACCT
>PVIC010009877.1:0-31786 GCA_004025085.1 Thryonomys swinderianus
GAGGGAGGGAGAGAGGGAGGAAGGAAGGAAGAAGAAGAGAGAAAGAAATATAACATATTAATAAAAGGCAAATATGAAAAGCACTCCAAAATTTTTCTTTTTACGAGATTATAACAAGTAAAATTTTAAAGAATTCCTCTTTAAATAATTTAAAGTACTCCTACAAAGGGATTAAAATCAACTACTCTGTAGTAGGTAACTTTGTTTTGTTTTTAACTCAACTGAATATTGTTTCTCTCACCTGGGCTACAGTCATGCAAAATCAGTGAGAAAGCTGAGTTTAACTTCACCTTCACTGTTTGCACAGCGGGAAATGAGTTGCCGATTTGAATTTGGAACGTGTGAGGTAACTTCATAAAGGTATCATTGGATACATTTTTATTTATTGTGAAAATCATTTTACCACCATTAGTTTACATTTTCAAAAAGGTAAGGGGGATTCCTTTACATTGGAACTATAATTGATATGTTGAATTTTTCTTTGCCTTAAAATTTGAAAGTGGTACTACAAGGCCAAGTTTTAAGAGAAACATTGACCATCTGTTTATCACTGAAACTGTTCTGGGAGAGGCAGGAAGTGACTCCTTACCTTGCACTCGTAGAGAACACACACTCCAGAAGAAGAGTAGACGGTGGTCCGTTCTCCTTCAAAGTAGGTTCTTCCTTGAAACTGGCATATTGCTTTAGGGTGAAAAAAATACATATATTGAGATTTTAGTAGGAAAACAGGCTCAGAAGTATGTGAATATTTTGTAATACATTCTTACATGTTCTTTCTTATACCCTTGGCCAGATGTTTGAATAACTTCAAACCTAAATTCAACCTACTATAATGTACATGTAAATTTAAATTAGCAAATATAAATTAAGTGAGGTAGAGAAGCAATAACAAGTTATCATTACTATATATCTACTGGAGCAAGTCAGAACAGGATTACAAGGAAGGAGTGTCCAAAAGCACGTCAGAGCCGATTACATGCCCCATAGGTGTGACCCACTAGAGACAGGCGAGTTAGGCACTTACCACGCCAATAAATTACTAACAACATAATTCAAGAAAGGTTCATTTTTATAATACACCACTACAGAATTCTGAAAGACAAGTGCGAACCTTTTTCGCTTCAGCATGTACACTAACTTTTTTTTTTATAGCTTAGTGTTCTCTAACTGTATACAAGTTGGGATAAACCAATAAGGATCTTGAGGTGACATAAGTGGTTAAACATGCTTTGCTTTCTTTCTGATAATATAAAAATTTAAAGTCTAATTTCAGCCACAATGGGAAAACAATGTTTCAAGTTGTTATAATGCAAAGAGTATAAATTTTTCTGAAACTTACAAAATATTTACAATTCCGAGAAATTCAGCCAACAAATTATTTGCTTATTTTGAAATGAGTTTCACAAACCCATGCTGGTAGATCTCCCAGACTAAAGTTTTTACCCTGAGGCTAATATTTAGCTTTGTTCTTTGGCTCTGGTCACTTCTAAGCTTCTAAACTAATATTCAGTTTTATAAATTTATATTATTTAATCTTTGAAAATGCACCCAATATTGTAAATGCTTCAGTTCCTCATAACCTAACAAGATAGTAACTTCAAAGGCCAGCAGAAAAGATCATCTGATGCACTTTATATCTCAGATTTATTGAATCTAGCATTTATTTAGCGACAGACTAAAAAAAATCAAAGTGTACACTTCCTTTTAATTCTGCTAAAAGAAATTCTTTTCATTCTGCAGAATTCATATTTCCTTACTATAATTTATCCATAATTAATAAATTAGTATACTTTTACTAATATCAGTATGTTATTGCATCAATATTATCATCACAGGTATAATTCAGCTTCTCATCTTCACTGAAAAATCTACCAGTTACTTAAAGCCATATACTTAAATAATGGAATCCATACACATTTTAAAAAATCCTTACTTCAACTGACCTCTTTACTCAGCTTTTGTTAACAAATTTGATTGCATGATATCTCTACCAATGAATTGATTTTAACTTCTTTTGGAGCTTGCTAGAAAAAAAGTGCAACCTACTTTCATAAATTATATTACTTAAAAGCTGGCTGAAACTTGCTCACTCATGAATATTCAAAATGAAACCAAAAATATGTCAGCTGCATATTATCTATCATATTATGAATTAAAATAGCATGTGCATTTACTTAATGACCTGATTGACTACAAAACTCTTTCCAATGTGTAATTTAGAGTATGTTCTTTTTTCTTATGAAACTCAGTAAACTCAAAATGCCAAGATTTGACATATTTCATGTTTAATTATACTGAATAAGTACTACATTTTATAAGATAATGAGAACAAATAAAACCTTTTTTACTTTTTTACTTCTATTCAGGCCTTGCCACTCAAAGGATTCTAAGCCCCTATTAGAGGACTAGGGAGCTGCACCCTATCAAATCAATGAGTATGTAGAAGAAATAAATGATGCTTCAAGTCTTTCTTAGAGGGGGGAAGGATACATGACTATAAAAAACCCAAGGGTAAATTCCCCTTGTACAAAGTCTTAGGGTAATTTCATATTCATGTAGAGCAGATGGACCTTCTGTTCTAAACTCTTAATTCAGAAGATGCAAAGAGGTGACTTGGGGAACAACAGGGTATCAAGTGGAGCTTGGTCAGGAAGGAGAAAACACAAAACAAATGAGGTCACAGTGGCTTCATTTCCTTCCAAGCAATGAGCACAGTAACCCTCTTTAGAGAAAACCCAATGTAAGTCTGCCTCCCTGCCTTTTTTTTTTTTTAATTAAGTCGCCATTCTTCATCCTAAGTCTAAGGTATATGCAGAAGGTGGACATCAAAAAGATATGTTTTCCCTGAAATGTGAAGAAACTCAGGAAAGCTATGCTAATTCCTGTAAGCAATAATGAAAATATCTTTAGAGCGACTGCAGCACTTCAAAGAGAAAACTAGGGGAACGATAATTGTATTAACCTATTCATACACCGAACAAATAGGCACTAAACTCCTCCCTGCCATATACGCTGCTAGGTATTGGGATTCAAAAATGAAGATGTGACTCACACTCTCAGTACTGAGTAGCGCACACAGACTCACAGACAGCTAATTATAACAGACGGCACACTGAAATATTATAATTAATGAACTCACATGTTACAAGGAAACAAAAGCTTGAATGCTGAGCTTCTAGAGAGGGATATCGGTAGGGAATCATACCCTCTCTTATGACTCTTAAAAGCAGGAAATCATCGTGACGCTAGGAACATGGGGAAAGAAGAGAGAACGGTCTTGCACAGCCTAGTGTGAGGCAGAGTTATGGAGGCAGAGCAGCCTAGGGAGTGCTGTCCTCCAGACAGCACAGCTACTGTCCAAGAAGCAGGGCAGTGAGGAGAAGAGGCTAGGAAGAAACATGCCCGTCCTCATTCCTCCTGCCTTCCCACTGCCTGTCAATGCTTCTCACTGGTTGTCAGGGACAGCAGCGTGATGACTCCTTACACTGGACCTGGGAACACAGTGTAAGGAGGGAGACTGGAACTGGGAGTATGGAGTGTCCAGGACAATAATATGGTGAGGAACATTAAGTGTTCTCATTTAGAGGCCATAAGAGAAGGGAACAAGTAAGGGATTTTTGTTTGTTTAATTTGAATCTTTATTGGTACAGTATAGATGCACATCACAATTACACTCAACATTGAGAACTTGTACCAGTACATGACATGACTTAATTCTCATTTTTCGCTTCCCCTACCCACCTTTCAACCCCTGCCCCTATATACACAAGCTTTGTTTCCTTTTTTTAACCATCAAAATTTTTTCTTTCCCCTCATTACTTATCCTTAAACCCCATTTCCCTTTGAATATTTACTATTTCACAATATCTATCATACACACAACTCATTTACATCTTCAGTTTCTCATACCAGAGAAAAGATGTGATATTTACACATCTGTGACATATTTTTCACTTATAAGTATGTCTTTAAGGTACATCCATTTGAGTATAAATGACTCAAACTTCTCTTTCTTTGTGGCAGAGTAATACTCCATTTTATTTTTAAAAAAAAAACATTTCTTCTTTATCCAGTCTAGAGTTGATGGGCATTTGGGTTGTTTCCAAGATTTAGCTATCACAGACTGAGCTGCTATAAACATGGGTGTACATATGTCACCGTGATAGGAATTTTGTAACTCTTGTATATATCCCCAGCAGGGGAATAGCAGGGTCAAAAGGGACCTCTAATCCTAGTTTTCTGAGGAATCTCCACACTGATCTCCATAATGGTTGTACTAGTCTACATTCCCACCAACAGCGGAGAATATTTCTTTTTCTCTTCAGCCTTGCCAGCATTTGCTGATGGCTAATTTCAAGATAGCAGCTATTCTTTGTGGCGCGAGATGAAATCTCAGTGTTGTTTTAATCTGCGTCTCTTGAATGACCAGAGATGTTGACGATTTCTTTGTATGCTTCTTGAGTGCTTTTACTTCCTCCTCTGAAAAGTGTCTGTTCATTTCAGATGCCTACTTTTGAATTGGGTCTTTAAATGGGGGGGGGGAGTGATACTTTTAAGCTCTTTGTATATTCTAGATAGTAGCCCTTTGTCTGAGGAACAGCTTGCAAAGATATTTTTCCCATATTGTTGATTGTCTTTTCACTTTGCTGGTGGTTTCCCTTGTGCAGAAGCATTTTAATAAGATGAGATCCCATTTGTTGATTTCTTCTGCTAGTTTTTGTGCTATAGAGGTTTTGTTCATAAAGTCTCTCCCTAAGCCAGTGATTCCAAGAGTACTACCTAACCTGTTTTGCAGCAGGTTTAGAGTTTCTGTTTTAATATTTAGGTCTCTAATCCTTTTTTATTTTAATTTAGTACATGGTGAAAGAGATGGATCTAGCTTCAGTCTTCAGCAAATTAAACCCCAGTTTTTCCAGCACCATTTATTAAAGAGGCTGTCTTTCCCCATTGATGGTGTTTGACTCCTTTGTCAAAGATGAGGTGGCTTAGTGTATCTGGAGTTGTTTCTGGATCTTCTAATATGTTCCACTGATCCTCAGGCCTGTTTCTTTGCCAGTACCATGCCATTTTTTTTTAATCACACTGGCTTTGTAGTATAGTTTCAAATTGGGGATAGTGATACCCCCTGCCATGTCCTTGTTTCCTAGAATTGCTTTTGCTATTCTAGGTCTCTTGTAGTTCTAGATGAATTTTGGGGTTACTTTCTCCAGATCTGTGAAATATGCTGGTGGGATTTCAATTGGGATTGCACTGAATCTATATAGTAGTTGTAGGAGTATAGCCATTTTGACAATGTTGGTTTTTCCTATCCAGGAACAAGGGATGTCTTTCCATTCTCTGATATCCTCTTCAATGTCCTTTTTCAGAGTGTTGTAGTTTTTGGAATAGAGGTCTTTCACCTCCTTTGTTAGCTTGATTCCTAGATTTCATTTTTTGGGATGCTCTTGTGAAAGGAACTGACTCCCCACTTTCTTTCTCATTGAATCTGTTATTTGTATAGAAAAATCCTATTGATTTTTGAGCCCTGACCTTGTATCCAGCTACACTACTAAATTTGGTGATTAAGTCTAGCAGTTGTCTGGTGGAGTTTTTAGGATCATCTAGATAGAGTATAATGTCATCAGCAAATAATGACAATTTAACTTCTTCCTTTCCTATCTTTATTCCTTTTTTTTCTTTCTCTTGTCTAACTGCTGTAGCTAATATTTCTAGCACTATATTGAAAAGAAGTGGTGATAGTGGACATCCTTGTCTTCAGAACAAGTAAGTTTTGAAGAGAGTAAACACATTTTTAAAATGTAGTTCCACTTCAAGGAAAAATCCAAATAAGCCTATCAAAATAAGACCCACAGGCAGCCAGACTATAAAGTGAGCAAACTGAGCCATACATAAGAAGATGGAGTGTCCAACTGAAGAGCAAAAGCAAATCAGTTCTGTGCCCTGACATTAAATAAGATTGTCCATGTAGATGTCAGGGCCACAGGCTCAAGATGTCAGGGCCACAGGCTCAAGTACCCTCTCTAGAACTCTTTATCAGAAAAGTATCTGTCTTCTTGCTTTCTCAAGTAGAGCATGGGTAAAAGTAATCACTTAACAGTGAATGAATAATCATTTTACTGCTGTTATTTCTTCAACATAATTGTATTTACATATTCATAGTCCAAGGCTTTATTTCTTTCTTAATTTCATTGCGAGTTCATAAATGTACCTGGATCAGTCTATAGACAGCATTAAGTTTTTCATGACCTAACTCCAGATGCCTAAACACCAAATCATTTGCCAAGTTAAAGCAGAATGATATCAGCTGGATTGTAGTTTCAAAACTGCATGTTGAGTGATTGATGAGTCTATTACATATATTTTATTATATGAAGATTCAAAGCATTATAAATTTTTAGATATGAAACTTCAGGGGAAATAGATACTAACTCATTCATACAGACATTTTAAATTGCAGGCTAAGTAACTAGGCCCCATGCAATCAGACAAACCTATAGACTTAAGGTACTCTTTCATTTTTACTATTGATCGATGTCCAAGGCATATTTACTGCGACTGGTAGATGCTGTCACTTGTACAGCTCCCAGGGGCATCATTCACATCCTGTTCTATGTGAATTATGTCCCACATTGCTTTCCAGCTCATGCAGGCATTAAGCAAGACCATCTATAATGACTTGGGGAAATTAAATAGGATGAGATAATGACAGATGTTTGTCTTACCACAGTGATGTTGAACACTGAAAATTACATAGTTACTATTATTACAATAATTAAGAAAGTCTGCAAAAGTAGTTTTATGAATTATCTTCTCTCCACTTTCCCCCATTTTAACAATGTAAATACAAATTAGCAGCAAATAGTAAGACACATGACAGAACAGATGCAAATTTGAAAGTCACTGGTTGTCAAAAAAGAAAAATATTTTATAACACAGATTGAGAAACAGGTAACTGAACAAACCAGTAAGTTCTAAAATTTCTAAATTACACATTAAAATCTAAAAACACTGGTCACTAGTACAAAGCTAGCAATGGTAGTTAGCTGCAATGAGATTTGAATCCACTTCTATAAATCTTCAAACAGAAAATTATTCAGATCTGTCTAAAAATATTTTAGAATATATGAGTGAAAAGGCCTATCATAATTGACTTCTAAACATTTCCTCACTCACTAAAGGGCTAGCTTTTCCTTCCTACTAGTGTACTGAAGTATATGCAGCTACTTTAAATTTCCCAGCTAGAATCAATACCTTCAATTTTGTGATCCAACACAAACGTGAAAGACACAGAACTAAAAATAAAACTGTGAGACTTATGATTTCTTTAATATCCTTTTGACATACCAGATATCCAAGATCTTTGGACTGATTAAGCTGAGAATTTTAGTCTCCAGTGCATCAATTTTCCTACAAAAGACTCAAGTTTACCTTTCTTTCAGGCCGACTGTTACTTGTTTGTGTGTAAAAACTACATTTTCTTAACCCATTTATTTGTTGATAGGCTGCTTCCCAGATCCAGCTACTATGAATTGTACTGGTATAAATATGGCTATATATGAACTAGAATAATGTGATGTCTTTAACACTTTTGTGGAGATAGAAGAGAATAGCTGGGTCATATCAGACACCTAAAATTGATAAAAAGCAAAACAAAGGATACATAGTCAGAGGTGGGGAGATAGATCTTTCTCAAATGGGAAAGATGATCAAGAGATGGAGAGAGGAGAAAGAGAGGAAGAAGATGAAGAGGAATTAAGATGTGTTATTCCCCACATGGAATGTAAACACTATGTACTACAAACATGTACTAATACATTTTTTTTAAAGAGAAAAGTTTTAAGTGACTGTTTCTGAAATCTTTATATCCTTTGATAGGGTTTGTAAAAATTCCATGTATAATGACTTCAGCCAATGTGATAGCAATTTGTTAGTATATACAAATGAAAGTTACTGGAAGAGAAAATATTTCATTTAATGTTGGTATGTATATTTATCTTTGTGATCCAACATCCAGCACTAAATCTGCATAATAAACTCTTACGTTTTAATCCCCCCCAGCACTGGGGATGGAATTCTGGCTCTTGTGTTTGCAAGGTAGTCATGGTATCATTTGAGCTAAATTCCTGGCCCCTTGTTCAATTTCTTTTGGTAAATTTTATCCCAGATTCTTGGCTGAGTAAAGTAAGTGAATGAATCATCTCAATTTCATTTCCCCCTTATATTTGGTTTTATCTGTTGGGAGCAATTCTAGATAGTTTTGGGAAAAACATTTCACAATTAAAACAATGATTAGGCCTAGTTTTCCTGCCTATAGGTCAGCTATGGCATCTCCTGATATAATTCTATTTTCACCTCTGCTCACAACAAAAGGCCTCAATGGTCCCATGATGCTGTGATGCTCCAGGGCAGGACTACACCAGCTGAAGACACACTAGGACCTTCAGCTATATAATTCTTCTACTGTTATAGTGAAAGAGGAGACCATTTTTCTGTGTCTAAAACTGACCTTGTTGCAGGATAGTTACCAAGAGACAGGCAAGTGCTTGCCTGGGCTTGCCAGAGACAATTCAGACAGAGACAATACAGTCTCTGTCTGTAGATTTGCTGCTTCTGCTTTCCCCCTACATCTCAGTTGACTGACTGTGAATCTAACCAATGAGTATGCTACCAGAACTGTCAAATGAGCCAGTATATTTGCAGGACCTGTATACTCAAACTTGTAACCAATGAAAGAATGCCAAATGATCTAGCTTGTAACTCCACCCTTCCTAAAAGTATAACTAACCCTATCTTGCTTTGAGACAAGGTCAGACATTTCAGCACTTGAGCACAGGCTGACTTGCTGGCATTAAATAAAGTTTGCTTTGGCTCTGTGGATCTATTGCATTCAGTTCTTTCTCCATGGTCTAAACAAGCCATGATTTAGAGCTTAGTTGTTTTATTTATGATTATTTTTGTGACACTAGGACTATTGCTGGCATATACCCTCCCTCAGAGTCATCTGTCAAATTTTGTGACTCCAGAAGTACTGAATGAAGGTGTGGCAAGTTTGGGGTCTTTTGTCTTTGCTGCCCAGCGCAGCATATTTCTTTCTATATATTACTTAATTTGCCCTGTGCTGTTGGGCTCACTGGAGACTAGGATTTAACTGCAGAGGTTCTAGTAACATCCCCTGTCCCTGTTCCCCACACTCATCTTTGGTTTTATTTTTTATAATAAAGGTTCTATACATTGGGATTCACAGAAGGATTGTGACTTTTCTATAAAACAATCAAAACATCTGAAGTAGAAAGTGAGAGAATAAGAAAATTCCCCATTAATGTCGAAGTAGTAATTTACTAAGATGACTAATACTAGTTAATGTGCTCAAGGAAAATTCCCTTGGACAACCGATGGCCAAACTTTTTCCTTTTCTTCCCCTCACTGACACCCATATTCTGAGAGTTGATACTATTTAAAATAAACCGGTTCAGAGTGCTTAAATAATTCACCAATTCATTAATTATACATGTTTGCTTCCTTTAACTAAATCTCATTAATTGTTTGGGAATTTAGTTGTTTGCAAAACTAATATTAGAGTTTTGGAAATGAAATAATAAGAATAGTTGTTACAACTCTCCCTTCCAGTTTTATATATATACCATGTGCATGGCCTTGGGCAGAAGTAGAGAACCAAAGCGTGCTTCTCCTAGGAGAGTTTAATTTAGGTCAGTAGCCTGTTCTTCCAAAAAAGAGAACAGACTCTGAAATATCATAAATCTAGCAGTAGTCAGTGGTTAAGAGGCAAAGGAAGACAAAAATAACTTCCAGAATACATCTAGAGGAAAAATTCAAACATCCTGTTGCGTTTGACCTTTGAGTTAGAGGTCCTAGATACTGGGAAAACAAAAATTGTACATACTGAGGATATCAGCAAAAAGGCAAAGTCTCACTGGAAGAAAGGATTCAGTACTTTTGACTATAACCTAATTTTACATTTTGCATTGCAATCTAAAATGTATTCTGAAATCCTTCCAATTTAACTACTTTTCCATCACTAGTCTTCTACCTGATCCTGGTTCATGTACCACAAAATAAAGTTTTTTGAAAAACACAATGCAGTCAATTAATTTAGTCCCTTCATTTAATTAATGGGGGCAAAGATTTGAAGGAAGATATAATACTGGTATTGATATCCAAATACTAATAAAGAGACATAAACACTCAGGTTTTAAAAGTTCCAAGAAGACATAATGTATATAAAATAAGAAAAGTTTCCTGCCTCATTATCAGAGTTCAAGCCAGGACTAGAATTCATGCCATCATCTTATGTATCTTTTTCTTATCACTAAAACTCCAGTGAATTCAGTCAAAGCCAGATCTAGTCTTTAGTTGAATCTTGTGAATTTTTTTTCCAAAATGACTGGCACCTTTTCACCCTTTTTACTCTGATGTTGTTTCGATGTTTAGTGAAGATGTTCAAAATAAAATGCTTTGTGAGTGTAAAGCAACATCCTTTGCAGTATAAACACACCTTAGCAGTCAGTTAAGAGATCCCATGGGAGTCCCTGAAGCAAAGACTGTTTCAGAACAACCTGTAGTTCGCAGGAAGAGACAGAAGAGAGAAACTTCAGAGGTGGGAGTGGGAGGTTCTCTGAAGGCTTTTAAAAGTGGTTTCCTGGGATCTGTCTTCATCTATCATGCAAAGATTATGAGCCAAGGAAGAGGCAAACCAAAGGTCTGATGAAAGGGATCAAACTATAGAACAAGGCAAGCAAAGGAAAGGACAAGGAGGAGGGAAAGGAGAGCAGAAGCAGTGGCCAAGGACGGCACAGGTAAACGGTACACTTGGGGTGTGGTAGGACAGAGAAAAATAGAGTACAGCAAAATGCAACACAATTTCATAAAGACTTACAGTGAAAAGTAGCCACGCTTGGAAATGAGAAACATTTCCTGAGGACCTGCAGTCCACCAGGCAGGGTGGTAGGAAAGCACTTGCCCAGTCATTAAGGAACATTCGGCCTAGCATAGGTACCAGTGTGGGAACCCACAAGTAGCTGCCTGTGACTCAGATAGGAAGAACAAGGCCTTACAACGACAAATCAGAACTGCTTGTCAGAAGGGGAATGATGGAAAATGAGTGATGATGGAGAAATGTAATAGTAACAAATTGGGGAAAGCATATTTCTATTCAAAGAACAGAATAAAATCATAATAATGATACACCTTAATGAGAATCTTAATGAATATTCAGCTGAGATGCCTACACAAACTAGAAATGATTTATTACAAATCAATTTTACCTATAGACCCAAC
Organism: Thryonomys swinderianus; assembly: GCA_004025085.1. Lineage (NCBI taxonomy): Eukaryota > Metazoa > Chordata > Mammalia > Rodentia > Thryonomyidae > Thryonomys > Thryonomys swinderianus. Next base: position 11,296 of record PVIC010009877.1, read on the forward strand.
CTCTTGCTTCAATGGTTCTTAAGTGTAGACGTGTACTAGAATCACTTAAGAACATCTAAAATTTGCTATACCCCAGCTGTGTGATAGGGTAATTTAAAAAAAATTCTGAGGGTAAGACTTGGGCCTTTTAATTTTTTATGCTGTCCAAGGATAGCTCAGTTGAAATATCTTATTATGCAGAGAAAAAGAAACAAAGAAGAGAGAAGAATAAAATTAAAATTTGACAGAGACAATCACATGATTATTCAGTAGTAACCTTTTCCTCTTATGGCATCTGAATATCTAGTCCATTGGTTGAAATTGAGAAATAACAGCTAGCAATAAACGTGTGATTTAAACATTTCAATTTTAAACATACTAATAAATATTCACTCAACGATGTTTTCATATAAAGTATTTTTTTAAGAGTTATCATTCTGCCAAAGGGCCCTTAAATTGTGCCAGATCCAAAATGGCTTCCTTTCCCATAAGCGCCAAAGGGCAGCCTACCTATCAACCAGCACCTACCAGCTGCCGCTCAATCCCAATCTGCCACAGTGTTCTTCCCACCTGTCTCCATGAAAACCCTTTCGCAGTGCTCCACTTCCCTATGCCCTCTCTTGCTGTTGTTCAAGGCAGCCTGGCAGCCTTTCACCTCCATTAAAGCCTTGCTGTGGGCATTCCTACTTCTGCTCATTTTTCTTTCATTTTCTTAGGTTTTTATGTTTTATTAAATTTTACTTCTTTCTCAGTAAACATGTAATAATTGTGCCTAAGCTGATATTTCATACAATGTGTACTGATGAAATCAACATAGTGAACATTTACATCTCCTTATCATTCATCGTACAGCAAGAGGTTATTATAACAGAAATCACCTACTGTATTCCTCCTGTGTTTTGGAACTTGTCCAACTGCCTGGTTTAGTTTTGGTTGGTTATATATGATCACTGTTCTTTAATATAGAACATTAAGCTCACTGTGATCTTAAATGTACAAGTGACATTTATGTGTTGTCCAAAGTTTCCAACACAGTTTTGTTTTGCCTTATTTTTTTGTACATGAATGTTCATAACAATTTTATTTGCAATAGGCAAAAGCTTGGTGACAATCTAAATATCCATAAAAATGTCTATGGATAAACAAATTGTGGTTTGTCTATACATACAATAGAATACTACTTAGTAAGAAAAAAATGATATATACAATGTTAAAGAATCTCAAAATAATTGCACTGAATGCTATGAGGCATATGAGGGTAGATGCTATATGATTTCAAGTGTATTGGCTTTGATATTGTTGAGATTGTTTTGATGTGTCAAAGATAGCTGCACTTATTAATGCAATTAGTCCATTCTGTGATCCTTAACAATAATTGTATATTAGAATCACCAAAATGCTTTCAAAAGCTACTAGTATTTTGGCAATGATCAACCTCACTCATGAAAGGTAATTATAACACAGGTCATTGCTCAACAATTTAAAGAAAGATCTTTCTAACCCTTTTTCTTCCTCAATAATTTAGTTTATTAATACATTTAAAAATACTATTTTTAGTAATTTGACTTTATCATATTTTCCAAATTATTCATCTTTATAAAACATTTTTCTTATTTACATTTGTTTTACATATTATATATTCTAAGACTTTTAATAATGTGATAATTATAACACAAATGCAACTGACAAGAAGAGTTTTAGAAACAAGCCCCTATCTCTTGAAGCATTTTTTTCCAACAAAGCCAATGAAATTTTAGATAAGTATTTCTCAAATCACCTAGAGATCTTATTTAAATGCACATTCAGATCCAATATTGCTGGAGTATGAGATTCTAGAGTGAAAAATCTGCATACTTAACTTGCTCCAGGTGACACTGATACTACTGTTTCTTGATTACACTTTGAGTGGCAATGTCATAAATCAGTGATTACAACCTCACTTTCACATAAAATTGTACCTAGTGAGACTGTCAAAAATATCAATATATGACAGCCAGATCAATTAAATCAGAATCTCAAGGGAAAAGGCCCAGGTACTGGTTAACTTTTAGAAGCATCCCAGAGATTTTCACGTTTAACTCATGTTAAGGATCAACACATGAACTAGTCCAACTAGTCAGTGAGGGTGTCTTCCAACATAAATCTCAATCTCAGATGTTCTCAGTAAGTAATTCCACAGATATTCTTATAAAAACCAGATCAAATTGTCCTGGAGGATTCTTAACTGCAAAACTAGTTATTTATAACTGAAAAAAAAAAGTGGAAAGAAGTGGAAATGAAGAAGGAAGGAGGAAAGGACATAGAAAAAGAAAGTGGGGAGAGAAAAATTCTTGAATTGTACAACTGAACACTAAGACTTACCCTTGAACTTTGGGACAAAGCATTTGTCGAAATATTATTATTTTCCAACTGGTTGCTCTTCAAGGTAAAATTAAGTAAAATTTGATAGCTAATAATAAATTGAGCTTAAAATGTTAACCTCATAATAATGTATGAACACCTAGTTACACTCCCCCACCAAGCCTCTGGAATTAAGTAAACACCAAAAAGGCCTCCCACAATCTTTCATGTTTCAATAATTCTATCATATATATTGGTGAATTTATTCTCAGTTACATTTAACTAAGAATATAATGGAAATGTTCTTATTCACACTCTTGCCTAATAAACACATCGCTAATTGCTGTTTTACACCAACCTGCGTGCTCAGCCAGGTCAAAGAAGCAAAATAAGCCCTCAAAAACTGACCCTAATAAAACACAAGTATTTGAATTACCTGAAAAATAACTCAAAGTGACCATGATAAAAAAATGCTTAATAAACAATACATGAATAAAATGAACTATTAATATGGATATAATTTTTTTTCTTAAAACAACTTGGGTTATACAGTGTCATAAGCACGAACCTAGTTCCTACACTAACAAAATGTTCTCCTTTTTTGGTTGACAAAATTACAACTTTAACAGGCTGATTTGGTATTTGCTTGATCCTTTGTCCCAAAATCCTTTTAAAATTTCTCATGTATGACTAAAGATATTTGTTAGTATTGCTTTAACTCCTAATCACATCTTATCCTGTCATTATTTCTGGCACATACTTCTCATAGCTCTTCGATAATCTCCAGTGATCAGCACATCTAGAACATCATTATGCAGCTATTTAACAACAGTGATCAACTGTCACCATTTAAGGAGTACTGCTCCATAAAATATCACCATCCCTCTCTTTTGCTGGCTACTGTACATGCATTTTGTTCTTTCTTAATTATATACTGTCATTTACTATCTTTGTCATTTAATTATTAAACTGTCTTCCTCTCCATTTCTGCCTCCCTTCCCATGCTATCCAAACAAGAGAGACTTCTTGCTCTCAAATCTCTCCCAGAAACCAAGAGTAAAATAAAAACAAAAAGGAAAGTTGGCTGAAGAAAAGTGCGACAAACTACAAGTTAAGTATGTAAAATGGTAGAATTCTTGCTTTCTCCATAATGAAGTCAGATGAACTAGTTAGTCCTAGTCAAGAAAAGTTAGGCAGCTTTGAGTTAGGCAGCTTTTTGTCACCGTGACTGCATGCCTGATGTAAACAAATACAGAGAGTGAGGATTTGATTTGGTTCACAGATTCAGGGGTTTCAGTTCATGGTCAACTGTTCCAAGGCAGAAACATCACAGTGAAATGCAGGGCAAAGGAAAGTTGGGCTATTCCTTTCTGAGTATTAACCCAGGAGAGCAAGAAGCATAAAGAGAGAAAACAGCATGAGAGGAGAGGGCTAGGACTAGATGTGCTCTCAAAGCCAGGTGGCCCACCTCCAAACATTCCATTCCTCTAGAACCCGGATATTCCATAGATGAGGTCAGCGTTTGCATGGAATCAAGCTCCTAATTCATTAGTCCTCTGGGGACACTTCATATTTAAGAAATAACTTCTCTGTAGGACTGAGGATTGAACCCAGGGCTTTCACACTGAGATGCATTCCCAGCCCATGTATTAGCTTTTATTTTGAGGCACAGTCTTGCTAAATAAGTAGCACAGGATGGACTCAAACTTGAAATCCCCTTGCCTTAGCCTCTCAAAATATTGAAATTACAGGCATGTGAAACCATAACAATTTTGTAATGAAGAAATTAATTTCTAAATAATTAAGTATTACTATATATTATCTAGTAATCCCATTTCTGGGCATGTACCCAATGGAAATGAAACCAGTATCTCAGAGATACCTGCACTCCACATTGATGGCAGTACTACTCATAATAGCCAAGAAATGGAAACAACCTAAGTGTCCATCCATGGGTGAAAACATAAAGAAAATTTGATTATACATAGACACACTCAAACAAACATACGCACATAATCTTACACAGAGGACTATCTGGTCTTTAAAAAGACAGCAGTCCCATTACTTGATTACACATGAATTTGCCTAGAGGTCATTATGCTACATTAAATAAGCCAGATACAGAAAAAGAAACACTGCGTGGCTTTACTTATATGGGAAGCTACAAAGGCTAAACACAAAGGAGTAGAACGGTGGTGTGGCCAGGAGGGGAAGAAATGGCAGAACATTGGCCAAAGGGTACCAAATTTTGGTTATAAGATGAATAAATTTTTGAGATATACTCCACAGCAGAAATAATAACTATTAATAATGTCTACTACTTGAAATTTGCTATGAGAGTAGTTATTAAAAATTAAAGATTCTATTCAGTATATTCAACAAACTACTTTACTATGACTTCTTTAATGCTTAAAACACTAAATATCACTTGTGGAAAGGAACAAAACCTAAATAAATCAGCGTTGGCATTTTTATCATCAGTAGACCTATAATGTGGCTTCTTAAAAAGGAATCATATAAAAGACCAAGTGCTGAGAAATGCTTAGTTTCCATGGGACTATAATTAAATAGAGCATACTTTGCTTACTGAACAGGATTAGAAATAGCCAGACAGCTTTGGCCTAACATAAACCAAATTCTTCACACTTAGTCTGAAAGCACTGAAAAGACTTATCCATTTACCAGTTAAAACAGTCAGAATTTCAGATCGACTTTCCAAATTAAGTATTCAAGCTATAAAATCAAATGCCAAAGAGGGAATATTGAAGACTAATAAAGAGAGGAGGAGAGGACAAAACAGCAATTAAAGTTTATATTACTCTGCTTTATGGGAACCTCATCACGGTAAACTCATACACTCATAAATAAGTAGGTGAGCCTGGGCTACAATACTGAGTTCAAGGCTAGCCTAAACTATATGGTGAGACCCTGTCTCGAAAACAAGCAAACAAAAATAAATAAGTTATAAACTTATGAGAGACAAAAACTTCCGACAAAAAAAGATTTTGGTATTATACTACTTAACCTTCTGTGATGAAATCAGTCCATTCAACAAACAGATGATTCCAAAAGGGTCAAGTCTGATATTTCATTACCTGACCAAGGCTTTGAATCAAAGAGAGGAAGGTAATGACCCTCTAGAAGCTGCCTATTCCTTCAATTCTGTTTCTCCCAAAGGAATTAGCTAAAGGCAAACTAACAGAAATTCCTTGGGGAATTCCACACAGGAGAAGCTCTTTTAAGAATTATTTATTACTGCTGGGCGTGGTGGCTCACGCCTGTCATCCCAGCACTCAGGAGGCAGAGACAGGAGGATTGCTGAGTTCGAGACTTGCCTGGGCTACATAGTGAGCTCAGGGCCAGCCTGAACTACAAAGCGAGACCCTCTCTCAAAAAAGAAAAAAAAAAAAAAGAATTATTTATTACTGACAGTATTCTTCAATGGTATCTCCATTTCTCTATTTCCTTGCTTCTTTTTCCAAAGTATGCTTATATCCACTAGACCTAAGTTTTGTCATCACCCCATTATGCTTCTCTGATTCTATTTGAATTTAACTTTTGCACTTTCCTTTTGGCTTTCATCACCTGGACACGTGGCACAGTTGCACAGTGTGGAAGCCAGTGTCGAATAATGCCTCTTCTTACTACACGTGTCACTTGCTCTAACATTTCCATCTCTTATTTTAAAAAAAAAAAAAACAAACTATTTTGTGACCTCCTTAGAAGTAAGAAAGAATTTATGTCCTTTGGGGATTTTCATACACACTCCCACAATGTCCTTCTGTTTAGCTAAACCACAAAGGAGGTGGAAAGGAGACGGGACTGACAGGTGAGGACATTCTCAAGTGGCTGCACTCTGGCTTGAGAAGAGCGGAGGCATCACTCGCTCACAGAGGCGACAATGACCCTGCCTCCATGCCACAGAGGGGCTGGTGTGGGAGCACTGGCTTGCATACTATGTAAAATGTGTCATTTGGTGAGAGTACAAAGGACAGAAATGGTGCAAAATGTTCTCAAATGAGAAGAATAGCACTACCAGAGGGGGCAAATAACAAATTATGTAAATCGTGAAAATCATGAAAATAGAAGGAACAAACGATTGAGAAATTATCAAGTACCTATGCCAATATGTATTAGAGAGAGAAAGAGACACACACCAAGCTCTATGCGATGTGCACTAAGTAAAGTTGTCTCCTGTACAAGTAACATCATTCTCCAAAGGGAATGCAAGCCACTCATACATTTTCCCTCTGCATTTTAAGAAAATTAAATAGTTACCATATATTTACTGCTATAGGTCAAATAAAAGGTGGATATATACTCCTTTATAACCTCTATAGCAGATGATACTCAGAGAAGCCCATAATTACCTAGCAGAGTAGATAGACAAGGGAAACTTAAAAATATATATATATGACAGGACAAGTTATTCTAAGACCTCTATTTTAAAAAGTAGCTATTGGACCAGGGATTTAGCTCAGTGGTTCCGGTATCTGCCTGGCGAGCACAAGGTCATGAGTTTGATCCCCAGTAACCACACACCACAATGCCGGGTGTGGTGGCTCACACCTGTCATCCTAACACTTGGGAGGCAGAGGTAGGAGGATTGCTGTGAGTTCGAGGCTTGCCTGGGCTACACAGTAAGTTCAGGGCCAGCCTGAATTACAAAAAATTACCAAGTGAGACCTTGCCTCAAAAAAAAAAAAAAGTAGCTATTTTATTTGGTTATTTCTTAATATTCTAATACAGGAGGGTCACTGATACGAAACAACCAGGTTTATGCACTTTATAAACCTGTATGCTTTCAGGGGAGAATATTGCATAATGTAAGAAACATCAAAGAATTCCAAAAAAATCTATGTCCTCTGCAAAGAGGAAAGAACTACCCAGGCTGAGCTATGTTAGTGGGAGACAGAGAAATCAAAAACTTGCACTATGAGAATATTTGCTGAATTTAGGTGGCCAATGATCATGGAAACGGATCCTCTCTCTTTCCCAGGAAGCGCCTCCCTGGGTCCACTGCAGTCAAAGACAACAGGCCCAACCGAAGCTTTCAGGCAAGCTCCCCTCCCCCACATGTCTACATCTACAGGCTGGAGCGCAGCACGTGCACCCAGAGACCCAAGCCTTGACAGCAAGCACGGAAATAGTTGACGTGCGAAACTGAAGATAACAGGTTATGAATGCAGCTGTCAGATGCCTTAATTGGAATTCTGCATTTCTAAGTGATCCGATATCAGAAGACAATGATAACAATTACAGAGTATTTGGGAAAGTCTTTGGCTACTACCTAAACCAGTACTGACAAAAAGAAAAAAAAAATAGGATTTGAGAACAGCTTTCTTGTTCAAAAATTGAGAGTTCCAAAAGGGAATCTCATAGAGAAGATTAAATTACTTCAGAATTTCATAAAGAATTCATTGAATTATTAAGCCACCTTCCGTGTAGGTCAAAGAGGCCTAATCAGAAAATTTGGATCCCTAAGGAACGAGAGAGAGGGTAAGAGGAACTGAAATATAATTAGAGTAAAGTGAAAGAGAGAAGGGAAAAAATAGTAGACAAATTAATAAATACTGTTTGGCTTTTACACAAATCATTTTTTCTTTAAAGAAAATCATAGGTCAATTTTGATTTTCTTTCACTCAATTACATTTCACTCTTTATATTTTGCTTTACCAAGAGAGCCCGTGGCCTCGGGGGACGGCTAGGGAGCAGGAAGCCAGGACGCCCGGGAGATAAAACCACGGTTCACGTACTTTCCCCGGAAATGTGAAGCAGATTGCATCCGCTTCTCTAAAACTGTCATGAAAACCGGCCATTTGCCTATATACCTTGTGCAGATAATTCATTCTAACTTCATTTTCAAAAAGCAAATCCACAAACTACCACAGCTATCCCAGGATTGGCTCAAACTGTAAAATGAGCAGTCCCGGAAAGCGCTGTTGGGGACACTGGGAACTGAGCTTTATCAACGCAGCTAACGACTCGGCGCCAGCTGTCCTCACCTCACGCTCGGGCAGTTGTCTCATCTTCATCATATAACGTAACCACCCAATATTATCATACTATGAGCAAGGGCTTATTTTGTACTAGTAGTGAGGCCGACACAGAGCTGCTTCTAGAAACGAGTAACACATGCGCAGTGAAGTCGGTGTGAATCTAAGGGACCGATCCGGGCGCACAGTGACGGCCGGCACGTGACGGAGGCCGAAGCCCCGTCCAGGCCTGACCCCGCCGCGTGTGCTGTCCAGCAAGTGCGACGACGTCCTCAGAAGCGCAGCGAAACGCAGCCCCCGGAGCCCCGGGGACGCCCGCGCACCGGCGCCCGGGCCCCGCCCGCCCTTCCTCTCCCCGCTCTGCGCCTGCGCGGGGGTCCTGCCCAGCCTCCTGCCGTGACTGCGACTCGGCCTTTCCCGCACGTCTCTCCCTCTGGAAGTCTCGCACTCTCACACCGACCTCAACGGAAACTGCGGCTGGCACCTTCTTCCTTCCAGCGGGGCGCCTCCGCAGCGGCCCCACAGGCACTGCCAGCGCCCTGGTTTAAGTCAGCATTAATTATCTCCGGAACCACCGCAAGGAGGCGGAGAATAAAACCAGCGTCTTTACAGCTCCTGCCCCGTACCGCCCCCTGCCGGCTCCCAGCCCGCCTTGCTCCGCCCCCCTGAACCTGCGGAAGCGCCTGCTCCAGGCGCATGCGCACACCTGCTACAGATGGCTCATCCCTCCCGTACTTCCGGTCTCAGTTCAAATGTTACCTCCCTACTCATCTCTGAGCTGTTTTCACTTCGGGTACTTTCAACTTCACTTCATTTAAATTTATTTAGTATTGATGGTTTGGTAGAATACTTGCCCAGTATCTAGTATGTCCAGGGCTCTGGGTCCAGTTCCCAACACCACACACACACACACACACACACACGCATGCACGCACGCACACACGCACCCATGCACACCAGTGTATTCAGTGTTAATTGCTCTCTCCCCTATAAACAGAAAGAACAAAGACTTACGCAAGTGGTTTGTTTCTACTACTTTGCTTCCGTGCCTGCCTCTGCCCCACTCCTGGAGCATGGAAGGATTGTGTTATTTGTTGGATGAATAGATGAGCAAGCAGCTGGATAGATTCGGTTTCCCGCTAATTCCCTTTTCCTCTCTGCTTGTACCACTCACAGGGATGCCCTTGTGGATCAACTAACATCAAGAGGAAACACAGAGTTGATCAAGTACAAGGCATTTCAGGAAGAGTCGGCGCGGGAAGTGAGTTGTGAAAGCTGACCGCGGACGTGGCTGTGCCGACCTGTGCCACTCAAGAGCAGGCGGGAACAGTATTCTTTCCTGCAGCTGCCTTAGGGATTTAATAAAGTAATACACAAGGTACGTATAGACAAAATGGTTTCTGTAGGAGCAAATACACAGAAAGCATTCAGTGTGTACAAAAGGCTTGCTGAGTGCCAGTTCTCTGTCCTTAGTTTAGGACTTTAAATATTATAGTTAGAAGTTTGTGCTTGATTTACTCCTCATGAATATTTTCGCTAAATTGACTCCTAATGAATAAAAATGCCTAATGAATTCCTCTCATATGAAATTTCTAGGCCACATTTTCCTTTTCAAAATGCTATCCATCTAGAGTTGCAAATACTAGTTCTCTTCTGAGAGGGCCTGGTAGAAGCCATTTCTGTACTTCATATCATATACAAATAAATCCAAATGAATTTCACTACTACTCATACCAAGAGAAAACAGGTACCTTCAAGCTCACTTTTGAATTAATAACTATTTTATTCCTATAAATTTACAATTCTTTCTGAGACAGGACCTCACCATATAGGCCTTTCTGCCTCGAACTAATGGTAATCCTCCTGCCTCTGCATCCTGTGTGCTGGCGTCCCAGACACGTGCCACCACACTTGATAGTCTAACCAAATTTAAGTGACGGCATCCAGCGCTGGTGAAGAAGTATAGTAACACAGCTGGTGCAAATGGATACAGTGTGATGGTACGTGGCAAAATTATTAAAATTTCCTGATTCACCTTTATCCCTTTAAAGTATATACTGTAAAGAAATTATAGTATCCTTCAGGTGAAACAAAAGGTACACTCTTCTGCTTCTATGTTGCCTAAAAGGACATGTTGGAATTATCTTTACCTCTCACGTCCAGATTCTATTTTCATACAAATGGCTAGTATGGTGTTACTGTAGCTCTTTCTTTTCTTTCATTTTCCTTGCCACCTTCCTGGCTTGTGTTCCCTTCATTTGAATCTAGACTGCTGTATGAATTTTCTAAGAATAAAAATTTACAAAAGTCCCTGTATGACAAGGATTCCTAGAATCTCTATTATTAGAATGAATATGATTAGAGATGTATTTGACAGGCCTGAATGAGGGCTGGAAAATAAAGAAAATACCCGAATAATCATTTGATTATAATTGATAATAATCATTTGATTATAATTGAGTTTTAAATAATGCACCCAAATCAGGAGTTTTCCTTTAAATAATAATCTATTAAATATAGAGTAAAGCTCTATCCCTTTAGCAACAACAAAAATAATGTGGAAAGAACTTCAAAAGATACTATTTTTCCATCGATTCATTACTGATAACACAATGGGAGAGCACAATAAAAAATTCACATTGTGCCGGGCGTGGTGGCTCATGCCTGTCATCGCAGCACTCGGGAGGCAGAGACAGGAGGATTGCTGAGTTCGCGGCTTGCCTGGGCTCCATAGTGAGCTCGGGGCCAGCCTGAACTACAAAGCGAGACCCTGTCTCAAAAAAAAAAAAAAAAATTCACATCTCTCTTTCCTTCCCGAGAGAGCCAGGCAGGTGCACGGTCGGCACCCTTAGTTTTGAATTCCAGCCCCTAATCCCGACTCTCCCTTTACCCACCCGCTTCTCAAATCTTCCCCCGCTGTCAAACTCACTGGCTCTCCGGAATCCCAGTGCACTTCCCCGGGTCCCTCGTTCTGCAGCAGCAACGCCGCTTGCTACCGAATCTCTCAAATGCCAGCTCTCTGTGCTGCTACCACCGGGGGTTCCCTATGCACATCTCGAATACAGAAGGCCTTGCTGTCACTTTGCTGCCCTCACACGAGCCACCTGCTCCTGGGGGCTGTGTCACCGAATAGCCTGTCGCTCACCCCCCGATTCACCTACCGTGGTGACGCCTGGGCGGCAGTCTCCCTCTCCACTCCTTGTCTGTAACGGTCTGGGAGATTCTGACACCCACGCGCTGGACCTGTCTATCTCTGGCCCCGGACTCCGGGCCTTCCCAGCCACGCCCTTAGCAACGCCTGCTCGGAAACTAACTTCTTCCCCTCTGAAGCTCTCTCAACTAACGTGGTATTTTCTATGTCATATAAATGTCTTTAAATCTGTAAGCTTGATCAGTTTTCTCTGATAGGGCAAATTCTTTCTCCCGGAAGAGAAACCTCAGCTAAGAATGGCTCAGCCTGGCGGCTTCAGCCTGTCGAGGAGGAGGGAAGCGGGGCGGCCAGACGGATGCAGAGCGCAGCTCCTGGTTAGCAATTTTACTTGGACCCTCAAGGTTTTAACCGTATTTCTTCAGGAGTAGGCCATGCGCCTCTGCCTTATCTCTGACTCTCCCTCTCTCCCATAATCTGTAGGCTCGTGCAGAGGGAAAACAACCTGCCAGACGTAGGTTCGAGCCCTTCCACCGCCTTTCCACCCGTCCGTCCGTACGCGCAGCTCATCTGCAGCGGCCGGCCTCTGGCTCCCGCAGAGACGCTCCCGCGGCGACGGCCAGTCTGGCCGTGACTCTCTGGCCCCCTCCGTCCTCTCAGCGCTCGGCTTCGCCTGTCCGTGGAGCCCCAGGCCCTCTCCCGCCCTCGCCGTCACCCGAAGCTGCCCGCACAGCGCGCCACGGCTTCTCCCAGCCGCGCTTCGCGGCCACGCCGACCCTTCTCCTCCCAAAGCCGCTCTTCGATAAAACAAGCCCATCTGAAGGCAAAGGTCAGGCCACTTCATTTCTGTCCCCTCCGCCTCTTGTGACCAAGCGTCGCTTTCTCTTCTCCCTCTTCCCTGCGTGAGTGATGCAGCCATGTTTCCTAGTAACTCTTTGGGAGGCTATTTTACAGTCTGCTCCACACCTTTTAACTTTAAAAGGAGATATAGTTTTAAAGGGTGGGTCCTTATCCTCCTTTTCTCTCACTCTGATCGCCCAGTGACCACAGTAATTCCCGTGGCTGGCTTCGATTAGCATCTCTGTATAGATGACTGCAATGGCTATAGCTCCCGCTCAGACCTTTCTTCCAGACTCCAGACTTAGAGGTCAAGTGTTAATATTTCCTTGTACGTGTCCAAAGACACCTTAAAGTCAATGTAACTAAAACTGAATTAAAAATCTGCTTGCCCTACATTGTTCTCTAGTAAACAGCATGAACATCAGTTCACTTTGTACAAGTCTGAAGCGCAAAGCCCGTCCATGGTATTTCTCTCTCTCTCTCTCTCTCCACCCCTACAGCTAATCACCGTCAGGAGCCTAAGCTGCTTTCTGCGTAACAGGTCCGTTTACTGCTCTGCAATTCCCTGGGCTTTTCCTACCACAGGCCACACCCTCTCTAAATTGAGCTACTATTAATGTCCACATAGTCACCTGCTTTTTCTACCCCGACTCCTACAGGGCGATAGAACCAACACCCCAAAGAGGGTTGTGTTGACCACATCATGCAAATGTTTAAAGGCCTTCACAGTTCTCCTAATGCTTGGACAGTAAATATCAAAGTCCTTCCATAACCAGAAAGGTCTCCTTTATCTGTCCGTTCCTCTTCCCTCCACCCCCAGTGCAAATCCCCTGCCTACATTCAAATTATTCGCTGCACTCAGTTTGTATTGTAAAGATACAATGTACATCAAATTAGAAAATATTTTCTTTCTAAGGAAGACTGTACCTTATACTGGAATACATGTAAAGAAAAAAGCACTTTCATCCATTGCTTAAGTGTAATCTGGTGATACCACTAAGGACAATTTAGAAATATGTGCCAAAATTCAACAAACTTTGCATAACATTTAACTTATAAATTTCCCTTTATTACATCAACCCTGACAACACTGTGTAACTATTTTTACAACAGTGAAATCTGGAAGCAGATGAACATTAAACTTTACTTAAATAGTGAAATATATTTTCTTTCATCTAAGAATAAAGTTTCTTTATGCACAGAGTATTTATACTGAATATCACCAAGAATATTGTGTTTTGTACTCATTTATTGTGTTTAGCACAATCTAAAGATCCTGCTCCAGTTCAACGTTTTTTGTAATTCCTGATGTATTATTGCCAGATTATTTGAGAAACTTTATCCTGAAAATATTCAAAATTAGGAAATTGTCTTTAACTTACAAGTGAAATTCTGCAACATTCATGACAAAAGAAAAAGTTTAGAAATGACAGTTCCTCACATTGTTTCCAGGAAGCATGCTTTTCTAAACACTAATCTTGTCAGTGGTGCCACAAATATACCTAGTTTTATTAAGAAATGAAAGAAGAATAAATCTGAAGTGCAACAAATTATTCTTTTTGCAAAGTCATATGAATACAATAATCTAAACTTACTGTTAATATAGACAGATGATATAAAATGGATTTTAAATTCTTGAAAAATAGGCTCAAATATGGGCGACCCTAATGCAATAAATGATTTAAGAAGCATTCGGGCATCTACTAAGTGAGAGAAGCTGTTATGCGTGAGCCATGTCAAGACAAGGCCAGATCCTGCCTTGTGTGGAACACAGTAACCCTGTTCATCCGGTACCAAGTCAGTTCCGCTCTCACGGTGCGCCAGACCAGACCACCTGGAAACTTCCTGCTTCATCTGCGGAATCCGGGGCGTCAGCCACCCTGACCCCGGCAGTTCTGGACTGCGCACTGCCTCTTACAGGCGCACCCTGCAACAGCGCGCTTCTGTCCTGTCGTTTGGAAACGCTTCACGCCTGTAACACATTACACGTTACCTCAGCCATGGCTGATCTCAAACATGGCGACTGACCCCTAGTTCCCACAAATTCTTCCTCCCTGAAACTGCAGCCTGCACCAGTGGGAAAATGGGACCGGAATAAGAGCATCTTGAGTCAGGGAAGCCCACATCTTCCATCTCTCCTTCATGGCCTGGCATTTCGGGCCGCAACTGCCCAACCCGAAAGCCATCTTAGACACGTCTCTCCTACTTTCCTCCTCATACGTCTCTGGCTTCCTTCCCACCAATGCCAAGTCATCCTTGCCACATGCACAAGATTGTAGAGAAGCCCACAAAATTTCCCTTTTTGTCTTTATGTCCATTTCAATGTGATTTTACTCCCTTATAACTTGATTTGGTCAATAGAATATAGTCGAAGTAACACTATCCGAGTCCCTAGACTTTGCAAATTTGACTTTCTTAGAAGTCAAAAACCATCCTATGAACAAGCCTGAAGTTAACCTATTAGTAAGGAAAAAAAAAAAAACCACACATTGAAAGACTAGTCATCGTGGCCTCAAAACTGAAGTTACCCACTGACTACAGGACCGAAGCAGGCCCTATCAAGACTGGACAAACCAGGCCAGGACCAAAAATCGGAACAAACAAAATTCCACACAACTCAGTTCAAATTTCCAATCTGCCATACTATTTTGGCAGACTGTTTTGGTATTTCTTTTCCCCTACACATCAAAATCCAAGTGATGATAAAGCTTCTAATCCTTCATCTGAACCACGACCGTGGACATCCTCCATCATCTAATGCCGCACACAACCCCCTCCCCTCATCCCTCTGATGGGAGCTTGAGTTTCCAGGGAGACGGAGCTCCTTTCTCTGAAGTCATCTCATGTAGACTGTTTATTTCCCACACTACAGGAGTGGGAAACAGGAAGGGTTGTCACTTCCAAAGCCTCGCTCTCTCCCGTCAGAGAGGAACCCACCTTCCTCTGACACTGACACATCTGCTCCTTAGTCTCTCTCCCCTCACCCACCTCTCCATCAAACAGTCCCCGCAGAGCCTGAAACCTGAAACCTTCCTCACCACTGAGCTGAGGACTGACCATCAGAATTTCCCTTTGTATATAACATATGTCATTCCCACACTACTTTGATATTCCATTTTCACAGCAAATACTTCAACGTGTAAACACCCAAACTTAGTTCACTTCTGAAATATTTTTGCATTTTAAATCCTGAAACTTCTTTTACTTATATATACAAAAGAAGAAATAATTAAGAATAACCACAAAATAGTTTGTGGCATACACAAGTTATCTTAAAAAGATACCAGAACCACATGGTCAGTTGACTATGACTTTAAAGCCATTTAGGAACACACAATTCTCAAGATATTCAAAAACATCTGGAAATATCAATAGAACAAAATCATTGAAACAGAATCAGTAGAATGAAGCCATTAAAAGAAGAATGAAGGTACATTTGCTCTCCTGGACAATTCATGCCACTAATCAATAATCCAAGTTCTATATAACCAGTAACATTAAATACAATAATCAAAGTATTGTAGAATCAGAATGAGTAATAGGGAATAACAAAAATTCTAGAAACAGACTCTAACACATGTATATATGTAAATATTTAGTATAAAATAAAAGCAGTATGTTGATAAAAGCACAAAATGATTACTTTAACAAACAGTACTGAAATGCTGAGTTAATTTGTTCAGTAACAACAAAGTTAACCAGAATTATTACCCTATGTATACACAAAAAAATATTTCCCAGATTAAGGACAACTCATTTTCTGCTTCCCCTTTTGTCTCTCTTGGGTAGAAGCTATCTCTCAATAAACTATTCCTACTCCTAAAAATAATTCCCATACTGAATTTTTTTTTTTTAAATAACAGACACATTTAGGGGTTAAAAGTAAACCTTCTGCTGGCCACTGTGGCTCACACCTATAATCCCAGCACTTGTGAGGCAGAGGCAGGAGGATTGCTGAGAGGGTTCTAGAGTAGCTTGGGGACAGACTGAGCCCAGGGCCAGCCTAGATTACAAAGCAAGACTCTGTCTCAAAAAATCTAAAAAACGTTTAGTGTTTCTGTTTTAATATTTAACTTTTGGATCCACTTTGATTTTACTTTAGTGCATGGTGAGAGAGAGAGATCTAGGTTTAAGTCTTTGGCTGGTTAAAGCCCAGAACTATCTTTCCAGCACCATTTACTAAAGAAGCTGTCTTTCCTCCAGGATGTTTGATTCCCTGGTCAAAGATGAGGTGGCTTAGTGTATCTGGAGTTGTTTCTGGATCTTCTAGTCTATCCTATTGATCCTCAGATCTGTTACTTTGCCAGTACCATGCTGTTTTTATCATAGTGGCTTTGTAGTATAGTTTGAAGTTGGGGATCATGACACCCCCTGCCATGTCCTTGTTGCCTAAATTGCTTTTGCTATTGTAGGACTCTTGTGGTTCTAGATGATTTTTTGAATTATTTTCTTTAGATTGGGGAAATATGCTATTGGGATTTCAATCAGGATTGCATTGAATTTGTATAGTAGTTGTGGGAGTATAGCCATTTGACAATATTAGTTCTTCCTACCCAGGAACAAGGGACGTCTTTCCATTTTCTGATATCCTTTTCAATCTCTTTTTTCAGAGTGTTGTAGTTTTCAGAGTACAGATCTTTCACTTTCTTTGTTAGACTGATTCCTAGATATGTCATTTTTTTGGGATGCTATTGTGAAAGGGATTGACTCTCCAATTTCTCTCTCACTGAGTCTTCTTTGTGTATAAAAATGTTACTGAGTTTTGAACACTGATCTTGTATCCAGCTCAGTTTGTGATAGCTAAATATTTAAAACAACCCAATTGCCCATCAACTGGAGACTGGATAAAGAAGATGTGGGCCTTCTAGAAAATGGAGTATTACTCTACCAGAAAGAATGGGAAGTTTGAGTCATTTATACTCAAGTGGACATACCTTGAGGACATACTCATAAGTGAAATAAATAGATCACTGATGTATAAATACCATATATTTTCTCTAGTATAAAAAATTGAACATGTAAGTGAGTTCTAGAGTGTATGATAGGTATTATGAAATAGGCAATATTTAAAGGGCAGAGATGCATAGGGGTAAGTAACAAGGGGAAAGAAAAATTGTTATGGTAAAAAAACTAAGTATGTCATATACTGGTACAAATTCTCAATGTTGAGTGTGATCACGATGTGTATATAAAATGTACCAATAAAGATTAAAAAAAAAAACCTAAAAAGAAAAAGTAAACCTTCTTTTCCTTTAAGGGACTCAGGGAAAAACTAAACTCAATTACATAACTTCTAAAATCTTTCTGTTAAAAAATATTTAATAGAAGAAGTAACATTAGAAAAAATATTTGCATTATATAAAACATTAGCTTTCATTTTTAAGTGCCCTTAAAAATCAATAAACAAAATTACAAAGAATTGAGTAACAGACATGAAAAGCTAAGTTTAAAAATACACATTTCCAACAAGCATATAAAAAACTAATGAGAAAATCCAGATTTTTATCTCCATTTCAGACTTGGTCCCCAATTCCAGATCCCACGTCCATATATCCAGCACTAGTTAAACGGCCACCATGCGCCTCCTGGAGGACGTGTCTAACTTGGCCTCTGACTCTTGGCCACTCTCCCAAATCCAGCTCAGTCAGCCGCATTCCTCAACTCATGGAGCAACAACTCTCTATCTTATTTAACCCAACACTGTGACATCACCCCTGACATTTTCCTCTTACATTCATGTTCCACAACTGGAAGCTTCTGTTGGCTCCATCTCCAAACAGTATCTAGAATAGAACTGCTTTGCACCACTTCGACCTTATGGAGCTACCATCAACCCCTTCTGATAGCTGCAAAAACAGACTCAACTCATTACTTAAAATACCTAACATGCACCCCCATTGTCCTTGTGTAAAAATAAACCACCGTTTCTGCCAGTCTGTCTGTCCTAGGTCTTCCACTGCCTCTCTTGGCGTGACGACCCAGCAGGCAGCCCGACTCCCTCCCAGACACACCACCTCTTACATGATGTCTTCACGTTTTCAATCCTCTTCTTCTGTGTACTTCTTTCTTCCCTTGTCCACTCATTTAATATCTGTTCGTGACCTCTGAACCCCAACATCATCTCCTTAGGGGTATTTCATCTTCCACTAGCTGAATTTCACTTATTACAGACACATTATCAGTGTGTTAACACTGTAACACTGTATGCTTGATAATTATATGATGAATATCTAATTGACTTAATTATCAAGTCTATAAGGACAAAGAGAAATTTTACCTTGGTTACCACTGCTTCCCCAGGGTCTAACAGAAGCTACTTCAGAGAAAGTGCTTAGGAACTGTTTAACCAAATGAATGGAAACTACACATAAAGAGACTCAATGGAAAGATGCTTGATCTCCACTTTATCCTACCACGCTACCATCTGTAGGATAATTTCAGGTCTCCAGTTCCCAACTCCACCTTGCTCATATGGAAAACTCAGGCAAGACCATTAATCCAATTCTCACAGCCCCCTTCACATTTCCTGATTGTTCCCTCTGTTCTAACTCTGGCAGCATTTGTGAACAGTGGTCTGAAGGGACATTAACAAATTAAATAAATCAGTGAACAAGTACAATGTCCATCTTGTTCTGTACTAACCAGCCCCCTCCCTTCTTCCAACGAACAAATAAAAGCAAACTCTCTGAGACTCAGAGCCTGAGAAACGCTGACAGTAGGCTGAGGACAGAAACATAAACAGTCAGTTCTTAATATGGTTTGCTCTGAGATGTCCCATTTGTGACCAGGGAAGACCAATTTTTTTATTCATTTAAAAGCAGGATACATACTTATAAAATAGTATGAAAAAAAGGGTTACCTGCTATATTTTTCTTCTTCCCCCAGGCACAATAAAGAATTAGTTCTCCAAATCTAGCAGTGACAATCCAGTCAAAAAAAAGAAAAAAAAAAAAAGAATCATGGTTCACGTTTTCTGACAAATGATTCTACAATAAACTCTGAAGGCCTGAGCCCAGTTTCAACAGTATGAATAGGCTGAATAAAACCCCACAGAATGTGCAGGCCCATCTGTCCACGCTTGCTTTTGTGTAGTCTCTTAACTCCTCCTGCCACATCATCTTTAAAGCAACCCCAAGAGTCCAAGTTGCCCGGAACACAATTCTGAGAGCATGGGAGAATTTTCAGAAAGAAAAAAAGGAGATTTCAGTCTGTGGAAAATGCACTGGACTGAAGTTTTTCATACTGGTTTGTTTTCATTAATCTTATTCTTACAACACATAAAATGAAAAATGGAAGATGTCAGTGTATATGGAGCATTAAGAGTTATAAGTTAGCCAAGAACAGTTTAATGAGACAGTGTCATACATCTTACCAGAACTTCCCAGTATAACTGAAGCTGCACAGTCTATGCAAGGATAGCAAGTTACTAAAGATCTGTGAAATCAGATAGCTATGAATTATTCCACAAATATTCAGGAAACTATTTCATCTAATAAAAGTGAAAATAAAAAAAAATTAAAGGTTTCAGAACCACAGAAGAATTTAACATGGTCAATGGCTTTCAACAATTCCAATTCATGACGCAGGTAGGTCTGGGGCTTCAGCATTCTTGATTTTTAATTCAGTGTGCTTTCCTTGTTCTCTTTTTGTAAAATTGATTTATTGGTACATTCTATACATACATTATGATCACATTAAACATTGAGAATTTGTACCAGCACATGGCACATCTTGATTCTCATTTTTCTCCACTCTCCTGCCGTCCCTACAACTCTATCCCCTATACACCCAAGGCACATTTCTTTTAACCAAAACAAACCAAATCCAACCAGAAGACATTTGTTCTTGAAATTTATTTTTCTGGGCCAGAAGAACCAATAGTTTCTGCTCCTATATAAAAGTACTATAAATTAATAAAAAGCTTTGCTTCCTATGAGACATATAATTAATTTTAATAATAAATACTGGATGACTTACTTTTAGTTTGTCTTGCTGGCAGAGTCCCTCCATGCTGTGCGAGTGAGAGACGGGGAGCACCGTGCACACCCTCGTCTCCATCTGCTCGGCCTCCTCAGAGGCCCCCAAAGCGCTCTGCTTACGTGTCCCAGGCTTTTTCTAGCCTGCTTCTCCAAACCCTTCCAACCCATCCCTGTAACCCATTTCCAAGGCTACTTCGCACTTTGAAGTA
>PVIC010009877.1:31886-44682 GCA_004025085.1 Thryonomys swinderianus
GTGGGGCTGCCTTTTACTCTCTAGGTTATTTGGGGGGGGGGCAAAGCAAGCAAACGTCGCTTTCCTTGTCTAAAAACGAAGCCATTCAGCGTTCCAAGGGGGGGTGACCGCTGTTACGCTCTAACTCAGAAAACACGACTATGACGCCGGCTGGGGACACACAGCCTAAGACGTGGAGCCAGAGACTCACTGCGTGTTTGCGATACAAGAAGGAGGAGGGGCAAGAGCTACACCGCGATCCAGGTGGCAAGGACACGGATGGCACAGCCGCCAGCGACGCCTTTGCTAATCAAAGTATGTCCCGCGCACACGCGCTGCTGGCATCACCCGAGGGTTGCTCGGAAATACAAACTCTCAGGCCGCGCCCTCGAAGCGCTACATGGGATTTTCATTTTAACAGGATCCCCAGGTGATTCGCATTCCCACGAAGACCTGAGGAGCACTGCGCTGGGCTAAGAGCTGTGCTCCTGCACACAGGCCGCGGAGCTCGTCTGAAGCAAACCAAGGCCCCGCGGAATCACCCGCGTGAATGCCTGGACCACGGAGGTCGCCCGCCCACCGCGAAATCGGCAGCGGTGTGTCTATGTATTTTCTCTTGTGCTATGTGGATTGAAAATGCTCTTCCCTCGGTGGCTGAGTATGTGTGTAACATCTCTTTATAAGTCGAAAGAGTGTAAGTAAGGCCATTGTGAGGGCAGCCGAGAAATTATTTTATTCCTACAATGTACCTAAAGTATAAAACAACTCCAAGCTCTGAGCCTCAAATCCTAAAAACCTAGCGTGGCTCTATATCTCTCGTTTGAACTTAGAGGTCATGTGCCCAGGTCCCTAACAGAGACAGTCCAGCCACTGGGACGAACAGGGCTTGGACAGCACCTGCTGCCGTTTAGAAGCAAAAGCTACACTAATGTCACCACAGTGCGGGCAGGATATGGAATGTGCCCTGGCAGAGGCCTGAAGCTCCAGCTGTCTACTGATGGGCAGGGTACTGATTTAACGTTCCTCAACAGGATGGAGCTCTATTCGTACCGCCTCCAACCCCAGGAACATTTTTAAAGTAATCTTGCACGCACTCTCATAGTTAAATGCTCCGAGCTAGGGCCAAGCTGTGACTTCACAAGAAATATGCCCCCAGGGTAATCTTTGCAGCCATCTCTAAAGTAAAAAAGAAAAGTATTTTCTGTCCTTTCCTTATGCTGCACTTCTATATCACAGTTTCCTTCAGTTAATTCTTCATCCATACCAACTTTATCCAGCCCGTGAATAGTACAGAAAGATAGACACCAGGTACAGGACCCAAGGCACCCTGTGAGGTCTGGTACAGCTGAGTGGCTGTCTTGCACTCTTTGTTGGAGATCAAGACGCTGTGGCTTTATCCTCAAAGGACAGTGTGGTTTAATAAGAATAATTGAACATTATCATTAATAAATAATTATTATATTTTACATAATTATAATTATTAATAAATAATTTAGCATTATGTAACTGCGCTATCGCAATCCCTGCTTTGCACATAATTGCCAAATCCAACTTCTGAGATGCTTTAAATTGCATATATCTTACTTTTCTTCAATCTGATTTCAAAATGCCATTCTGTAGGCTCTTTATTAAGAAGACAATATGCTCATTTTTGAACCAATTGCCTATCACCCTGTAGATAAGAAGCTGCATTTTTTGCCTGAGCATTTTTCTTCTGACTTAAACAGCCTCATATGAATGATGTCAAACTTACTGCCCTTCAGTTTGGTGCATATCTGAAGTCTGCTCACTTGTCCCCAAGTGTTGCACTATTAAGATTGGGAAGTAGAATTCTGAACACCTCAGAAGTCACACTTTTGGTCCCCAACAGTGCTAGAGAGCATGACTTAATTATTATAGACAAATTTGCATAAAGCTTTCTTCTAAAGAGTTTTAGGCCATTTAAGCAATGCCATTATATGGGCAGAGAAATTCTTTTGAGAAAATGTAATGGGGCATGAAAAATGATAAAATTCACAAAATACATTTATTTGAGGATTTTAATAATCAAGAAAATTCACAATTCAAAATGAAGGACTAGAGGCATGTTGTCCATTAGTTTAAAATAAAACATTACTAAGGGCCAGAGGGTTAGCTCAATGGTTCCGGCGCCTGCCTCGCAAGCGCAAGGTCCTGAGTTTGATCCCCAGTAACCACATACAATGCTGGGCGTGGAGACTCACACCCACCAGCCATCAACACCACATACCACAGTGCCAGGTGTGGTGGCTCACGCCTGTCATCCCAGCACGCAGGAGACAGAGACAGGAGGATTGCTGAGTTCCAGGCTTGCCTGGGCTACATAGTGAGCTCAGAGCCAGCCTGCACTACAAAGCGAGACCTTGTCTCAAAAAATAAATAAATAAATAAAACATTACTAAATAGACACTACATAATGCATCAGAATCGCAGGGAAGTACGCCATCCTATGTCTTTAGGAAAACTTTCACCTCAAAAAACATGAGTTCAATATATATATACACACACACACACACATGTGTGTATGTGTGTGTGTGTGTGTGTGTGTATATATATATATATATATATATATATATATATATATAATAGACAGGGTCCCACCTTGTAGTTCAGGCTGACCCTGAGCTCCCTATGTAGCCCAGGCAGGCCTTGAGCTCAGCAGTCCTCCTGCCTCTGCCTTCTGAGTGCTGGGATAACAGGTATGGCCACCATGCCTGATATTGTTGCATGTGGTTACCAGGGATATGAACCAGGGACCTTGCGCTTGCTAGGGAGGCGCTGGAATCACTGAGCTAAAACTCTGCCCTGAATTCAATATATTTTCATGCCATCCTTGAATGTGCTAAAGATGCAGAACAGCAGTTAACTTTAACAATACTTCCAAATAATCGCAGCAGTGTTTGTGATAAAACACAAGTACAGCGCATTGGGGCTCTCATAAGCTGACTCTTGCTAAAGGGTTGTCCAGGAATTAACATCACCATTTCAAGGTGGCCTGGGAAGAAAGGAAGAAGATCCTCTAAGGCCCTATCAAAAGACCTCTGAGACAGAACAGCACTCCTACTCTGCTTACCCTCAGCACTGTCACCTGCTGCTCCTCGCTAAAGGAATCAAATATCCAGGGCCATACTTTGCACAGGGATGTCACAAAAGCAGGTAATATTTAAAGTGCCACACACTTCTCACCTTGCAACATCAACGCTAACAAATGACCCTACAGACAAAGCTTTATCAATTCCACAAGACCATGTATTAGTAACATCATACAATATCCTTCCTCACTGGAAATGCAGAAACAAACTGGAAGCAACCAAGTGACTTTTTGGAAGAAAGAAATTAACACTAACACGCAGTGTAGCCATTTTAGTTGATATGGAGCATCAATATATACTAAATATTAATAAAAAGAAATGCAAGCAAATGTATGACATCAGTTGCAATACATATAAAATCCCACACAGTCACATGTGATCAGAGGCATTCAAAATCCTCTGGAAAGATCCACAAGGCCTAACAGTTTGAGGATGAAGAATAAAGAAAAAAATTACTGCTTTATCTTTACATGGTTTGAGTGCTTATTACATGCATGCATTATCTTTAATAAAATGTTTAAATGACTACAGCAGGATTAGGGAGGAGGAACAATAGAGTCCCGCACTTTGTAGCATTCAGAACTGGGACACGAGACACAGCAGCTAAGTCCCTGCCACACGGTCACCACCCTGCAATTCTGCGTGGCCTTTTCCTGGCACCCCAGCTCTGCTCTAAACTGGATAATTAACTAGAATTACATTTTCCTAAAGATCGTTAAAATATATCATGTGGTGTCTTGTGATAATTAATCTGAAGAATATACTGTTAATTATAATTATTCATGTTTACTAATATATTAGCAGTTCAGTATATTTTCCACTGATTGGGCATTTATCAGTTTTTACAATACTTAAAAGGAAGCAGCATACCAATGGCCTTTTTTAAAGAATTTTAAAAAATCAACCCCCCCCCAAATTTAAAGACCCAATTCAAAAATGGACATCTGAAATGAACATTTTTCAGAGGAAGAAGTAAAAGCAGCTCAAAAACGTATGAAGAAATGTTCAACATCACTGGTCATTTAAGAGATGCAGATGAAAACAACACTGAGATTTCATCTTTCTCACAAAGAATGACTGCTATCTCGAAATTAGTCAGCAACAAATGCTGGCGATGCTGTGGGGAGGAAGGAACCCTTCTCCACTGTTGGTGGGAATGTAGACTGGTATAATCACTATGGAGATCAGTGTGGAGATTCCTCAAAAAACTAGGATTAGAGACCCCCTTGACCCTGCTATTCCCCTGCTGGGGATATACATGAAAAGAATTACAAGATTCATATCATGGTGACATATGTGCACCCATGTTCAGAGCAACTCAGTTTGTGATAGCTAAATCTTGGAAACAACCCAAATGCCCATCAACTGGAGACTGGATAAAGAACATGTGAATTTTTTTTTTGTATAAAATGGAGCATTGCTTTGCCATAAAGAATAAGTTTGAGTCATTTATACTTAAATGGACGTACTTTGAAGGCATACTCATAAGTGAAATAAATAGGTCATAGATGTGTAAATACTGTATCTTTTCTCTAGTATGAGAAACTAAAGATATAAATAAGTTCTAGAGTATATGATAGATACTGTAAAATAGAAAATATTCAAATGGTTAAGGGAGTAGAGTATATAACATGAGGAAAAATGTGATGGTAAAAAAAGGAAACAAAGCTTTGTATATACTGGGTGGAGGGTTGTAGGGTAGCAGGGGAATGGGAAAAATGAGAATTAAGACATGTCATATACTGTTACAAATTTTCAATATCGATTGCGATCATGATGTGTATATAAAATGTACCAAAAAAGAAAATGGAGTCAAAATATATAAGCATAAAGTTCATGATAGTGTTGGGGAAACCTACATGATTATCTGGATGAAATCTCTCTTTAATAAAAATCTTAGCTATTTGTCTTTAGTGAAAATACTCACCATAAATAAGTTTATTATCTTAAAGTAATATTTAAACTACCTGGTTCACTTTTTCATACATACAAATAGAGTTAGAAAAAAAGTCTGAATTCTACAATTTATCCCCTATTATTTTAAATATGGAACTAAACTAGACTTAGTGAGAAAAGACTAAACTCAGACAATGTTGTACACATGGTTGCTAGTGATACCATTAGCTTTCAGTTCATTTCACTGTTTCCTGTCACATTGTATTGTGGAATGATCACTCAATTGCAAGAAATGTTCTAAAAGTACTGCATCTACTGTATAGGAAACTATGTTTTCTTTTGATGGCTTTTCCTACCTTTTTCATTGCTATGTAATTCCCCTATCTCACTGTTGGCATTCTGGCCATGTAGCCCCTTGTATCTATATAATGTCCACTATTTATACTTGCATTTATGCCTGAGAGCCTTGGGCATGTGCCGGATACTTTCTATGCTTCTACCATTCCTGTCAAGAGAGGTATGTTTATCGGTTATTTTACTCTAAAATTATCTGCTTTTTTGAATTAACCTAAATAGGTAATATAACTTCTATCCCCCCTTTTAAAGGGCAGAAGTCATGGACACATGTTCAAAAGTCTCCAAATCAGTTTTATTAGTTTATCATCCCTTTTTTAAAAATCCCCAAATACTTGAGTGCCTGTCATTTAACCTCTCCCTGACTTCACTATTCATGTTAAATCTCATCCATATCACTATGCAAATAAAAGAATCGAACGTCCCAAACTATCATTTCTTGTGAAAAGCAAGAAAATCATTCTTCGGGAAAGCATACACATAATAATCTTTGCTTTTATTTTCTGTTATGTACAGTTGATAAAAGCAGCCCATAAACACACCCACACACAGTACAGCGACAGTGAAGTTATTGACAATGTATCCATATGGCCGAGGCTGTGTAAAGCTATCACGAAGCCGGACAATTTGCAGCACTGAGTGGCGGTGCAGCTGCCGTGATGGCACAGTCCCAAACAGTACACACCAACTTGTGGGTATGCTGGCGTGAGTGAACCAACCACACTGCTGGTCTTATGTAACATGTGTGATTCTGAGCAAGGACCTAATGCTTTGTTATGACAAAGGACGTTGCCAGTTACTATACTATATTTGGTCATCATTTTTGGTTGCAGTGACTGTCCTTACTAAGATGCTTACTGTTAAACAGTACGTTGCTGTACCAGCAGCAGCTTCACACATCTTACAGTTAGCCCATCTCCTGACTGCCTCATTTTTTCATATGCTTGATTGAATCGTGTGCCCTTTTATTCAGCATGGCCCTAAGAGCAGTGAGCCACACCGTGCTTGCACAGCACACAGCCTAGAGAAGTAGAAGGCTGCAGCACATACGTTGGTGTATGCCCATTATAATGCTGAAAAGTTGGAAGAGTCACTAGCGGCGCACATCCCAGGACATGAATTAGCTGTTAAGCAAGGCCTAATTGTGTGTGAAAAGATGCGCATCTTAACTACTCATCTGAGAAATACAAGTTCAAAATACAATACCACAAGCCAACATCACCTATCAAAAAGGCTAGAACTAAAAAGATCAAAAATGCCAAGTGCTCCTGAGGGTCTGGAATAAGTGGGACCTCTATACATTGATGCTGAGATGACACCATAGCATAGCAACTTAGGAAAACTACTTACCAATATGGTTTTCACACAAAATAAAAAGGCTTTATCCTGTCAGCAAACAACTCCACTGTAAGGTACACGCACACATGTACAGAAATGCATCCATCCGAAAGACAAACATATATGAAAAGGATGCTTTTAAAAGTATTCAAAGAGCCCAAATCTGGAAACCATGTAAGTAATCTTCAGTTATACTAAACTGTACATCAGTAAGTGAGTAACGTGCATCTATATCAAGATGGTGCAACAAATATAAATGATCTAAATCTACATATGAGATCTGCAACCAGGTGTGGACGAATCTCACAAACGTGATCTGAAGAAACCTGACACACGAAAAATGAGAAATGGTTCTGAGGGTCAGTCTTGATCAAGATATCCCCAAAATGTTGAGGAAGAAAGTAACCCTAGGAAAGTATTAACTGTATATCAGAAATCAGTATCAGTAATACTATTTGACATTCGTGAAGTTACTTTTTTTTTTTTTTTTTGAGACAGAGTCTCGCTTTGTAGTTCAGGCTGGCTGTGAGCTCACTATGTAGCCCAGGCAAGCCTTGAACTCAGCAATCCTCCTGCCTCTGCCTCCCGAGTGCTGGGATTACAGTCTTGAGCCACCAAGCCCGGCATCTGTGGTATGAGGTACTGATTGCCAGTGGGCATGGCCACCACACCCAGTATTGTTGTATGTGGTTACCGGGGATTGAACCAGGGACCTTGCACTTGTGAGGCAGGCGCTGGAATCACTGAGCCAAATCTCCGGCCCTCGTGAAGTTACTTTTAACTCCCCTGGTTTCATTTTTCTTCCACAGAATTGGAAAAATGAGATGTTAACTCCTCCACAACAAGGGCTGTTTCAAATATCTCATTGAGGTCCCATTAGTTTTAAGTTGTACATGAATATTCATGCTTACAGCAGCATAATTTGTAATAGCCAAATCTTGGAAGCAGCCAGTACATCCATCACAGAACAGCTAGGACAAGGGTTATTCATATACAGTGGAGTACCACTCTGCCATAAAAAAGATACATTTGAATCATTCATGGGAAAATGGATGAAGTGTGATACGATAAAGTAAAATAAAACAAACACACAAGCTTTACTATTGCATGGTTTCTCTTATATGACGAATCCAAACTATAAATGATGAGCAAAACAAAAGACAGATAAAAAGAAACAGGGAAACAGATTTTTCCTACACGGAAGGAAAGAAGAGATGGAGGGAGGAAAAAGAAAGGGATGAAAAAGGAATCACATGTACCAGCTCCACACATGGAATGTAGCCATTACGCACTATAAACATGCGGCAACAAAAAAAAGATCTATGACCCAAGGAGATTATCTGACTGCTATGTATTTAATCAATAAAAAATGAGTGTCCCTTCAAGTGAAAACAATAAAAACTATTTTCTAAACCTTTAAATCTATATTGATTTAATCTTCGCACAGACTCTTACTAGATATAATCATGATCTCCACATTCTCACTGAGGAAGTAGATGCTCTCAGGGGTTAAGTGATTTGACCGGAGATGCCCCGCTCATCACCTGCACAGCCAGAGTTCAACCCCAGATGCTCACCTGGAGCGCACAGTAATAACTACTCTGTGTGTAAACACATTATCGTAAGTCTATTTAAGATAAATGGAAGGACTTTTAAAACTAATTCTAAAATAATCTCATGTCTAATCCCCATAGAGCATATTGAAGCATAGTGTATACTACGTGCTGAAACTGATGTCATTCAATGAAAGAACGATGTTTGAATTTATTCAAATAAACCTTGCCTCTACGAGAAATGCCACCTAAATTACTACCTCCAGCCAAGCTCCAACTAATTAGGATGATTGTATTCACATCTCCAAATTTGTCCTCTAGTAATGGAGGAGAAATTTGTCTCCTTTCTCCTCCTCTTACCCCTCTTCCTTCTCCTCTTCTTCCATGCACAATGTCTGTAAAAGGCATCCATCAGGTTTTCTTCAAATTCCCTATTTTCAGTGAGCTCTGTGTATAAACCTGGACCTATAATCCACTGAGGAAATCAAGCAGTGAATGTTTTAAAAATGTTTTCTAATTTCTGTTGCTGTCAAGAGCTTTCTGTTTCACAGAATATGTGTTCTGTGAACTTCTTCATGTTTTTAATCTGAAATTTTATATGCTGTAGTTATCTAGATCTTACCGTATTTCAGAGTTGAAGTCACCCACAATATTTACACTTTACGTTTTCTAAGGCTAGCTTGGATTTCTGACCCCGCATTTCACTGCGCTGGTTAAGAGGTCAGGACTGAGACACAGACAAGGCCCACCGAGGGCGACTGGAGGAGACGCGGGGCGGAAGCGCCTTCCGGTTACTTCCTGTTCTGCCCAGACTCCCGCACGCCTGCACCTGGCCTTTGGGGAGCTCAGCTCCCAACAGACAACAATGGACCCCACCGAGGAGTTCTGCAGAAACGCTTTCCGATGGGGCTTCTCTCACTGGTGATGTGCTTCCGGACCCAGGACCCATCAGGGAACCGTCTGATTAGGAAGACGGAAGCAGTGGCTCCCACAGAGCTGCGGAGAAGGTCAGGGCAGAGCAGAGGTGCTCCCTCCGCCCGAAGGGCGCGACCTTGCTGCAGTTCCGATCGTGACGATCTTAAAGGTGTGGCCTCGGGTCCTGACCTCACGCTTCGCCGCGCGGCCCCGCAGGAAGAGGAAGCCTCCCCGCCCACGGCTGAGGACACTCCCGCGGAGAAAAGGGAGACGCTGCTCTCCGACTTGCTCCCCCGAACAAGCTTGCTGCCGCTCGTCAGCATTTACGCGCAGGTAGAGCGCCGCCGCTGTGCTTTCGGGGGACAGTGCGAAGGGGGCCTCGGGACTGGGCTGCCCAGGATCGCGCAAGCAGCCCCGGCGAGGCCGGCCGGAAGCCCTGCGAGGGGGGCACGGAGCAGCGGGCGGCCGCGGGGGCGACAGCCGGGCGGTTGGGGCCCACGCCGACCCCTTCAGGGACCGTGGGAACACTACGTGCTCAATCTCTTTTAAACAGTTTTCGCTGAAGGATAGGTTTTATTAATTTCAGGCCAGTAGAAAGGAGAGGAGTCAAGAGTTTCAAAGAGAGGATGAGTGCAGGGCTTGGTATGGTCCTGTGTCTAAAAGAGTAGACCACCTCAGAACTTAAAGTTAAGCTCCCATAAATTACGAAATGACTTCTGAGGAAATTAACAAAGGAAAATCAGACTGTTTCACCTCATGTGTAACAGGTACTCGGCAAGAAAAGCACGGTGGATGCGTGTAGCTCTTGATTCTCCCAGTGTAAACACATGTGCAGCGGACCGGGCTTCCTAAGAAAGCCAGCAAGGGGTGACAGTTAAATCTGTCTTCAAGCGCTATCTGTCTCATACAAAACTTTTTGGAAACGTATTTTATAAAATATGGTTAGTCACTTCTTTTTAACTGTGCTTTGTACAAATTCCTTCTCAAATAATTTCTAATAAGTATTTGCTATGTGAGCTATTTATTTCCTATATAAAAATACTTGTATTTACTGAAATATCTGTAGCTCTACTGAAATGTAAAATTCATTAAAACTAGAAACAACAAACATAGACATAAATCCTGTATATAATCCCATGATATATCACTGGGTATAACCAAAAAGGACAGTTACTTCATCTTTATTAGGTCTTAGAATAAATGATAGAGCCAAATAAATCATTTGAGGTTTTATAAAAAAAATCAGTGATGTTATAGTCTCCTCACTCATTAATTCCAGCTCTCCTAACTTTTACCATTTTATATGCGAGGCAAACAGTCATTTTGCCATCACTAGTGCCAAACTCTAGCAGGAACACTCACATTTAATGCATCTCAAAATATTTTACCATTTCATTAGGTCTAACTACTTGCTTGTTGGAAAGATTTCAAGTACTAGTATGATTTAATAGGCAGTTTACTGCTGTAACAGAGACAAATGGGAAAATCAGGACTGAAATTCACCACTTGACTAATGCAGCCATCACCGCAGTCCATTATTTCAATCAGCCTTTACTAACAAAACTGACATCACTTAAAGCAAGTCTGATATATTCTTAACAACACAGAAGTATGGAGAAAAAAGAAGCTAAAACAGAGGTCTGAGTCCCGCTCTTGTTCTATTATAAAATTCCATATGCAGCCATCCCCCCATCTACAAACACCTACAACACAACAGCAGAGCATATCCTTTAGCTCTGAGTTATCAAGAGAAGTTCAAATGAAAATTCAGACTACTGGGTTCAGGATTTAGCTCAGTGGCACTGTGCCTGGCTGCCAAGTGCGAAGTCCTGAGTTTGATCCCTGGTACCAAAAACCTTCAGATTATTACTTATTATACTTATTAAGGAAATTACCAATGAGATGCGTAACAGCAAATATTCCATGCTTTCTGGTTCCTCCAAACCTATTTGATTAGGCTAGTTTCATGAAATGCTCTGGTCTTCAATGTAAAGTCTAATATGATTTAATATAAATGAACTCCCATGGGAACTAAATCAACGTCTTACAGAGCAGTGTCCTGATTTTCCTCTGAAAGCTGCTTACTTTCACCAGCACTAGGAAAGCACACTGTGTAAGCAAGACTAAGGTGCGGCCAAATTAAAGGAAAAAACCCTAACATCCTCATTCAAGCAGCTCCCTCTCCCCATCGTGCCACCACGTGCTACCCCGCCTTCTCCTCCCTCTCCTGCCTTTTTTTTTTACAATTATACATACCAGTTCATGTATATGCCTCTGAACAAAATATAAAATATTTAAGCGCTTTTAAAAAAAAACAATTTAAGTGTTCTTTACACGTAACGTAGATAAACCAGTTTGTGTCACCGAATGATCTAGAAATTATCTGGGAATAGCCCCCCGATGGCTCTCTGTTTCCTGACATCGGGAGTGAGCTGAACATGAGACGTGCCGAGGGGCAGAAGAGCTTTCTCCCGGTGAGGGGGCCCCTCCTTCCAGCCTCTGGCCGGGGCTCCAGGGCACAGGGCACAGCCCACCCAACGTGGACGTGCGCTATCTGGGCTGAGGGGGCAGGGCAGCACCGCTGCTGAAGGGCCTCGTACCTCGGGCCCCTGGTTGTTTAAGCATTCTTGGTCTATTTAGGAAGTACTGGTGTCAAGTAGTCCAACAGGCTAAATGCTTTTCAGCAAGTTTTTTTTTTCTTTCTTGTTTTTTTAGAATCTTTTCTACTAGGGCCAGGGATTTAGTTCAAGCGGTACCACGCCTATCTTAGAATCCTTCCTACTGACATTTCTATGTAGATTTTTCCAACAAAAGTAATTTGTCCTACTAGAGTGTAAGAGTAGCATTTCAGAGCAGAAAACAGACAGGAAACGTGATCGTCCCATGCTCGTCATCTCTGAACGCCATGCAGCTCGCTCACAGTGAGCCGGCGCGTTAAACACTTATTCACACAAAGCTCCGGGCTCTCCCGAGGGCGGCGCGGACAAGGCGAGGTGGGCTCACCTCTGCACTGCTTGCAGCACCTGCCGTCCACGTACGCGGGCGCCGACCTCGGCGGGCAGTCGGGAACGGGGCAGCTCAGAGTTTCACACTGGACGGTTCCGTTCTAAAGAGCAAACAATCGTTAAAGACTCTCCAAGTCGGCAATTGGTATCTTCCATGATTTTTAAATCTCGTCTTAAAAATTCGAACTCTTCACATAAAATGTCATAACTATCACTGCTTTCTTTAGCTAATATACAGCAATACACATAATATTGACATTCACAGTGATACCATTTGGGTTATAACACAGTTGATGATTGGTTTCCGCATTTTATTCAGCACTTGATCCTGATAACTACAGTGGATAAAGACATAGGTAGGGAAAAGGCCACCATCCCACAGGAAAGAACAGGCTGAGGGCAACTGACAGGCTCCAGGTTAATCACAAAGCACCTAATTGGTCGCAGATTAATCACAAAGTGAACAGCACCAAACCAGAAAATTTCTAGATTAGCAACTGCCCAGCTGGAGGGCACAGTCTCAAAGCCCAGAATCTGCAGGTGACACTGAAGCGTGGACAAGTTACCCACACAAGGCGAGGCAATGCTGGCACCCAGCGAGGGCGCCCAGGACCGGACAGGAGTTGGCCCTCCCCCTCCCCCTCCC
>PVIC010009878.1:0-44602 GCA_004025085.1 Thryonomys swinderianus
GGGAAGAAGTCAGGCTACTTTCCTCACTGATGCGACCTACATGGCCTCTGAAAGATGGGTTGCTCAGTGCTTTTCAGTACTGCTGCTTGTGTACAGATTATCTGGGGTCTTGTAGATTCTGACTGAGTATGTTCAGGTTGGGGGCTCAGATTCTGCATTTCTAGCTAGGTCCCAAGCAGTGCCAGGGCTGTCCCCTGGCTATACCTGGAAGATCAAGGCTTGGCCAGTGGCTTGTGACTTATGAAGACACAGAATGCTGGATGCCCTTCCCCAGTGTCTGGTTCAGCGGATGGATGTGAGGCCCAGGAATCTGCCTTTCTGACAGTCTCTCAGGTGATGCTGCCTCTGGTCCTAGGAGCAAACTAAGACCCACTAGTCCAGATCATACGAAGAGTCTTTGCACTTTTTTTAACTGAAAAGTACAGAAAAAATGCCCAAACAAAACCAAACCACACTTTATGTTAAGATTCAGTACCTACACATACTGAAATTAAAATGTACAAAATACTCACACAAGTTCACTTGTGATGAACTGTGATTATTTTTTATTCTACTAATTTCATTTACAATGGAATGCTGGAGGAGACCCTCTAGGTCATGATTTCATGACCTATAAATGGGTCAGAACCCAAAGACTGGAAAATTCCTAGACTAGTCCTCACTTTATTCCATCTTTAATCTGTTAAATTGCATCAGTGTTAAAATGTTTTACTATCCATAAATCACGTTTATTAGGTAATAGTTACCACTTTATCCTATTTTATACTTGGGAAAGACAAAGCCAGTCTGACTTTCTTATCAGCAAGTCACACCAGTGAGTAAAACTAAACATATCATGGACCATTTGAAGTACAAACCCCACTCTACTTTCCAGCTCTAAAACATAGTGAGCTTAAATATTTAATTTTTTGTGTATCACCATAAATTGTCTCTTTGTCTTTTGCTATTATAAAAGTAACATGTGCTTTATTCTGAAATATTTAGAAAATACAAACCTGTAATAATGTGCTTCTTAGAATTAACCACTATTAACATGTTTTCTACTATGGATATTGTTTTTACCTAATTAAAATCATACTGTACAATTGCATCCTTTTTTTCCTCTTAGCATTATGTCTGAAGCTTTTTCCCACAACATTAAAGTCACCCTAAAAATTATTTTAATGGTTATACAATGCTTTATTGTATGGACATTGTACAATCTGATTAATTCCTCTAGATTTTTAGATGGTTCCTGGCATTCTGAAAATATAAAAAATGGTACAATTAACATGTTTATGCATAAGTCATTGTTGAAGTTTGGATTACTTCATTTGGAGAGTTATCCCAGATGTGGGTCAAAGAACATAAATATTTTAATCACTGCCATGTCTGACCATGGACAGAATGGAATATAAATCAAGTAAAATAGAGGTCCTATTTCAATTTTCTGAACAATGCCTAACTAAAGATTTGGAAGAAGTTATGCCATATTTCCTTATTTAAATTTAATTTCCATTGTGAAACACTAAATGCATTTCCTATTGCTTTTTGTTTTTACTATGTGATTTAACCAATACATAGAATTCTGACTACTGTAAATGGTTTCAGTGTTTGGTTATAAATTTCCTTTTTTTTTTTAGATCAAGATCATAATCACAAACCTTGTAATTTCTTTTGTTTATTAACTCTGGTAATTCTTTTCTGTATTACTTTAACAACTTTTTCACAAAGTAAAGACTAAAATCACATAAAGAATACATGTACTCTAACCTCTCTCTACATGACATAAGTGATCTGCTAATTTTTTTGGCTTTATTGATACATTTAATACACACATTATGATCACATTCAACATTGAGAATTTGTACCTATATATGACACTCTCATTTTTCCCCTTTCCCCTCCTCTCCCTTAACCCCACCCCTAGGTACATAAGCTTTGTTTCCTTTTTTTTTTTTTTTTTTTTTGAGACAGGGTCTCGCTTTGTAGTTCAGGCTGGCCCTGCTCACTATGCAGCCCAGGCAATCCTCGAACTCAGCAATCCTTCTGCCTCTGCCTCTACCTCCCGAGTGCTGGGATTACAGGCGTGAGTCACCACACCCAGCATTGTCGTATGTGGTTACCAGGATGGAACTCAGGACTTTGTACTTGCGAGGCAGGCGCTGGAACCACTGAGCTAAATCTCCAGCCCCTGTTTCCTTTATTTTTAATACCAAACTTTTTTCTTTCCTTTCTTTACTTCCCCCTACCTACCCTTTTCCTTTTGCATGTTTTCTTCCTATTTTACATTACCTACCATACATTCTGGCATTCATTTACACCTTTGGTTTTTCATAGTGATTTGCTATTTTAAATCAAATTCTAATTTTCTAAAAAATTTGGTCATGATATGCATAAATCTCAGAAATTAGAAAGTTTAAGTGATAAACTTTGCCTTGTGCTTATAATGCATTAACAACAGTGAAAAATTCTCATTTAAATTTTATATTGTCATAATTTATGTCTATATCTTAATATACTGCCTTCTGCATAAAGAGTTAAATTTGCATATTTCTGTGCTCAGTTGAATAAGTTGAAAAGTATAACAACCAATATTTATTCTTCATATAGAAAGGTGTCGATGCCACTTGCACAGAAGGATTTTGTTGATTACAGATGATTCTTGAGGAAGATTCAAGGATCTCTAATCAAAAATACTTTGATGAGTCTTGGTTTCTATTACTCAAAAGAAGTGACAACATATATTATTTACTTCCAAAATAAATCACTCAGCTTCAAGTTGCAAACACAGATTTCATCAGAGAAGGCCTCTCCTCAGAGGAAATGACCTCTGAGTTGAGTCCCGAGTTAAGAGAGAGAGAGAGAGAGAGAGAGAGAGAGAGAGGCCAGTGTGGACACCTGGATACTCAGCTGGCAGCACAAATGCAGAGCCCTGCAGAGAAGCAAACCAGGAAACAGGAGCTCTGGCCCAGAACAGCCAGGTAAGCAGGTGGGGAGATGCTCGAGGTGCTGGGCTACACTGCTAGGCTTTGTAGGTCACAGTGACTTGATGACAAACCACTGTCACTGCAAAGGAAAGGTTCTGCCAGCCGGATGTCAGGAGCGGCATCACCTGGCTCATGTTACTGAAAGAGCCCATTGGCCATGGGGGTGATGATGGTCTTGTAGAGACAGTGTGAAAGACACCCACATGGAGCTCTGCAGCAGTGCAGTGAGAGACACAGGTGGCTTAGAATGTGTTGATGAAAACCAGAGTGGATCCATCTGGTGGCAGAGGCAACAGACCCCACTGCTGGACAGACTGTGGATGGAGGGTGTGGCAGGGAGGGGGCAGGAAAGAAGGGAATGAAGGTCACACACTGCTCCTCAGGAGCTCCCTGGAAAGATGTATCATTTGCTAGCCTATAGGGATAAATGAAGGTACAGATTTGTGATGAGATGACCCAAAGACAAATAAATGTGACTGAGTCACAGCTCATGCCTAGAGACAGAAGTGTGGACATCACAAGCATTCTGATCAGTAACTTTTCAACTTAAAAGCAAAATAACCAACTAGCTCCATGTGACCCACAGAGACACAGCCTGAAACAAAGTTACATGAAAAAGATATAACTATTTTATTTTGCAATAATTTACACCAAGACCAGCTTACAGGGTTCACATCTACAGTCGGTACACAAACAGTGGTGCAGACCCAAACTGTTTAACACAGCCACCACCAGCATGGGGTTACTGAAACTGGAATTAGTTAAAATAAATAAAACTTAAAGGGGCAGGGATTTAGCTCAGTGGTCCCGGCGTCTGCCTGGCAAACACAAGGTCCCAAGTTTGATCCTCAGTACCATATACCAAATGCCAGGCATGGTGGCTCACACCCGTCATCCTAGCACTTGGGAGGCAGAGGCAGGAGGACTGCTGAGAGTTCGAGGACAGCCTGGGCTACATAGTGAGTTCAAGGCCACCTTGAACTACAAAGCGAGACCCTGTCTCAAAAAAAACTTTTAACCCCCCCCCCCAAAGCCTTAAATACATTTTGTTAGAGTAGCCACATTTTAAACACGCTCATAGCTAGTGGCTACCACTGTGGGCAATGCAGAAGGAGAATATTTCCATTCTCTTGAAAATTCTACTGGACAGCACAGCCTACAAAGCATGAAAATGCAGGACAAGTTCGGATAACCTTAGAAGTGAGTGTGAGCAGAGAGGAAAAAAGGCAGAAGAAAAAGCTGAAAAATGAGGACTGGTGGAGGAGCCAGAGGTAGAAACAAAACGAATGTCGCTAAGGAGCCAAAAAAAGAGAATGTTTCTGGCAGGAAGAGGGGTTCAATAAAATGCAGTGCTCCCAAGAGGCTGGATAAATAAAGGACGGAGGCAAGACACTGGGTTAGGAAGGAAAGAGGCCATTGATCCCTGGATCAAAAGAGTTTTAGCAGAATGGATGGAAGAAGCTCCCACCACCGCACATGTCCCAGTGACTTTTTTTTTTTTTTTGAGACAGGGCCTCACTTTGTAGTTCAGGCTGGCCCTGAGCTCACTATGTAGCTCAGACAAGCCTTGAACTCAGCAATCCTCCTGTCTCTGCCTCCCAAGTGCTGGGATTACAGGCGTGAGCCAACCCACCTGGCCCCAGTGACTTTTATAAACACAACTTTATTGAGGTATAGCTGACATGCCATACTTTGAATATACTGAGTTGTACAAGCAGCACAAGCACCCTATGTATATGATCGATATAATGGATGCAAATTCTAGAAGTTTTTTCATAATCCCTGGCAATCCCTACCTACATATGAACAATCAAATGGCTTGTCTCCAAGCCAAGACACTTTGCCGCTGCCTTTATGCAGCTTTCTCCTTTATAACGTGAATATATATTGAAAACGCTTACAGAAAGGATGAACTCAAACTGTCCCCAAATCACAGGATTTCCAAGTGAAAATGGAAAATCTTGTCAGGCAATTCCCTAACCACAAGGGCATGGTCTTTTGTATTGCCCAAGAAAGGGTCCTTCCGTTCCTTTTATGGCCTTTCAGTTCCTTGTTGCCACACTGGCTGAGGATGCTCTGTGGAAGTAGAGCTCTGTGGATGTGGCCTCCACCCTGGGAGCTGGCCCTGCATCACAGAGCAAGAAGGTAACCACCCAGGCAGGAAGTCCCCGCTGAGCAGCCCTTTTCTACACTGCCATGTTTAATCCAATGTAGCATGTTTTACAATTCAGAAAAACCAGTGTTCTAGTTCATTACAAATCATTTGTTCATGGTCACAAAATGAATACGGTATTTGAATGTAGGCCCCTTGATGCCAAATAAATTGGGCAAATACATACTGAGCCTCATCTCGACCCTAAATGGAGTCTGTACAGGCTCTGCCCTAAATGCAGAGCTGCAGAGCAGAAGGGGCAGAAGTCCTGCTTTTCTAGGGCTCCCAGGACCATTGGGGAGGAAGACACAGAAAGAGACCTGTCATTACAAGGCCTGAGCTGCAGGGCCCTGTGTGTTCATGTCACCCTGCAGGCAGAGGGCAGCCCCACCGGCCCCTTCTGCTTCTCTCATTCAGCCAGTCCCATGGGGGCAAAAGGCGGCCGCCCACAGCTCCACGAGCCCTGAGCAAGCTGAAGTTCTGTGCGAAGGCAGAGGCTACAGAACATGTGGACTGCCAGTTCCCTCTCCCTCCTTCCTCCTCTCCTCCCCTCTCTCCCCTTAAAGTGAAGCTCATTTGCTAGTGGTCTCTCCAACAGTTTCCAAGATTTAGCTACTCTGGTGTCCTAACAGTTGAAATCCTCTTTCAGCCGACCACTCCAATTTTTAAAAGGCAAACATTTGCCCTGAGCCATCTTCCAAGATACGTGGTATCCATTTTTCAGGCTCTTTCAGCAGCCTTTGTCCAAATGTTTCTTAAAACATCACCTAAGATCCTAAGTGGCCCCTCAGACTCTGCCTACAGCTGCAATGCTCCCTCCCAATGGGCGGCTGAGCCCAGCCCTGCATGGCACCAAACTGCCACGACATAGATCACTGAGCACCACACTTGGTAAGGCTGGGCCTAGTGTCCTGAGGGCTATGGACGGTGTGGTGACACAGGCAGCAGAGAAACAGACCATATAGACCTCAGGCTGCAAAAACAGGAGGACCCTTTGAAACACATGCATAAAATGTCTTAGTGGATTTGTTCCTATAAGGAAGGAGTCACCCTAACTGGACGCAGCAAAGAACAGTGTAGCCCACAGTTAGCAAAGGTGTTGTGGGTCCAGAGGGCTTGGGTTCAAGTCCTTGTCTATCACATAAATAGTATGTTCTCCATGCCTTATTTTCCTCACCTGTAAGTGAGAGTGATGGTAATGAAACCTATGCTCAAGAATGCTGTTAAGGATTAAACAAATATATAAAATTTGCTCAGTCCATCCTAAGTGCTATGCAAATGCTTTCTGCTATCATCATTATCCTCATCATTGAGACTGTACTGAACTTCAACAATAAACTGGGTGTGGCAGTGCACACTTGTAATCCCAGCACTGGGGAGGCTGAGGCAGGAGGACCACTGCAAGTCCAAGGCCAGCCTGAACTATATAGCAAGTCACTGTCTCAACAATATGAACAAAACAGGTAAGGACATATCCAGCCTTCTGTGGCTCGGATATCTTCGCAAAACTCACACTGGAACAGTATTGAGCAGGGCCTGCAAGAGGTAATTCAGATGAGGCCTCTGCTGTCGCAGTGGACTGATGTCGCCGTTCCAAGAGTGATGAGCTGCCCTGAAAGTGGGCTGCTACAGATGGGGATTTGGCCCCCTCCTGCCCCAGTCTGTCTCCTGTGCTCGCTTGTCTTTCCGAGACACAGGGACCCAGCCAGGAGGCCCTCGGCACACGCCAGCCCTCTGCTCGTGGACTGCTCGGCCTCCTGGCTCAGGCTTCTAACACTCGATGGCTCTGTAATAGACACAGTCCAAGATTCAAACTGAGAACGTGCAGGCAGATAAGGAATGTGTTAGGCGACCCCCAGTGAGACCCCACATGCTCAGGCACGGTGTGGCTGTCAGGCCGCAAGCAGCATGATGCCCCTTCTGGGGAAGCCGCCCGTGATCCGGTCAGGCACACTTCTGCCTCCTCAGCCTCCTCGGTCCTGCCTGCTAGACTCGAAGTTCCCACACCACCTTGCTCATGTGACTCCTCCCTGGGACTCTCCTGCAGCCTGAGCGCCAGCCGGCTACCAAATCTACCATGGCAGGTCACTTCAACCAGGGAACTTCCCCTCCCCAAGGCCACAAAGGTGCAATTGCTCTTCATTTCATGAAGCGTTTGAAATGGGCCTAAAAGCATTCCTTTCATGGCGTTTCCCCACCA
Source organism: Thryonomys swinderianus (assembly GCA_004025085.1). Lineage (NCBI taxonomy): Eukaryota > Metazoa > Chordata > Mammalia > Rodentia > Thryonomyidae > Thryonomys > Thryonomys swinderianus. The sequence goes on from PVIC010009878.1 coordinate 7,322, forward strand.
GCTACCAACCCAGTGCCCCCTCACGCACATGTGGGTGCGTGGTGCAGCGCACACACAAACACACACACACACACGCATGCAACCAGCGCCGACCAGCAAGGAGAAACAAATACCCAGAAGTAGGCGCTACACATAACGCAACTGAACACGCTGTGGAAGTGCAACACAGACAAGGTCTAATTAAATCCCTACCTCAAAACACATACACAGATAAACAGAGGGACTATGAACACCTGAATTTAAAGTGTACTCTTTTAAAGCTAAATATAACAAAATTATATTTAAGGCACTAGAGTAGTAAACGATTTAGATATTTTTTAATGTACATGCCATAAAAGGTATCAGTGATAAATCTGACATCAAAGTTTAAAACTTCTAGATATAAAAGATGTCATAAATGAAGAAATGCCTCCAATGTTTGGGAAAATAAATTTGCAATCTATATAAAGGTCAAAGTATCATCATCCAAAATTAAAAAAAAAACTTTAAAAAAATCAGTAAGTAGAACCCCAAAAACTCAACAACCCAAAAGAAAACCAGGCATTGAATTTGTCATGGGAATTCCCAGAGAAGGAAATACAATCAATAAGAATATACACAAAAGCTGATTTTACTAGCAGTCAGGAAATAGTATGCTAAAACAAGATATCATCAGAGCAGCAAATTTTAAAAGTTTAGTAAAACCAGGTGAGAAAATAATGGGGTTAAAAAGGATTTTTTTTAGTACTGGGGTTTGAACTGAGGGTCTTTGTACTGAGCTACATCCCCACCTCTTTCTATTACTACATTTTTCAATTTTGAGATAGGTTGCCACTAAGTCACTAAGTGCCCCTGGTAGAGCTGGAGCTTGTAGTCATCCTGCCTCAGCCTCCCAGAGTGCTGGGAATTTCAAAAGTACACCACTACTCCCAGCTAAAGGGACTCTTTTCTCTTGTTTGAGCACACAAGCTGGTATAAAAATTAAGAGCAACTCTATTAACATATTCTTCGGAGAAAGTCTTCTGTATGAGGCAGTATATCAAAAATAGTTATTTTACTCACCACTGTTCATAATAATGAAAAACTGAACACGGCCTCAGTGAGTATTGATAGAAGGATGAAAATCTATTACAGTGTATTAGCACAGAAGAAGGTTACATAGTTAATAAAAAGCATAAACTATACTATAGCCCCAGGTATTAACATGGATACATTTTTGACATTTAATGTTGGGCAAAACAAGCAGACCACGAACTTGTAGAGAGTACTTGAAAAATATCTCCATGGTTGAAGAAGCACACAAAAGAATCTGAGTGCATACTTGTCCTTCTCCTTGGCTGCAAGAGTCTCATTCACCCTTGTTTTCCCACCATATCACTTAACATGTAAGAGGTGCTCAGCAAAGGTTTGCAAAGCAAGAGCATTATACTTTGCCAAGTACAAAGAAGGAAGAAATAAGAGGAATTAGTTCATACAACTGTGGCGTGAAAGTGAAGGGACTGGCGACAGGCCCTGGAATCTTTGATATCCATTAAGTGAGAGAAAAAAATCCCAAACCCAACAAAACTGTATCTACTGGGCCCGGCAACTAGGTAGGCTCTAAAAGTGATTCCTTACCACTGTGAAACTAGTCAGGCTGGAGGAGTTGGGGAAGGGGGAACTTAGGATGTTCCTTCACAGGCACATGCACAGAATGAATGCACAGATAAACACACACACACGTACACACACATGCTGGGGGGTGGCCGCCAAAGAAGCAAGAGAAAGAATAGGAACATTTCCAGGGAATTTGGAAAACTGACCCTACATGACACACAAGCCACCTGGTTTACCAATTTCAGAGAATGAAGTTGAGGCAGGTGCTGAGGGGCTCTGGCGGCAGCCATGAGAACAGAAGGCCCTTTCTGACTCCAGAGCTCCTGACACAAGACTATGCCAGGAGCATGGCATCACAGGGGCACACTGTACCCTGAGTCTTCATCCTCCCAGCCCCCCAGACCCCATGGTTTTCAGAGTTTGCTCCAGCCTGCACCAGAGGCAGCAGATGGACACACAGTTTGTAATTATCACCATAGCCAGGCGTATGGGGGCTTCCCTTGGTCACAGTAATTAATGTGTCACACTCATTGATGACAATGTGCTGCTTAAGAGAAATTAGGAGGAAAAAAAAAAAAGAAACCACAGGGTCACTGCAAAACATCCCTTGGTGTTTAAACGGCACTTAGGTCATTCTTCTGACAATTTTAAGGCATTAAACAAAGATCAACAGATATTATGTAGTCTCTCTTTAATTAGAAGTATTTCCCAACAAGAGGTCCTATAAAAGAAAATGCTTTGAAATCACTGCCTAGAAACAGTGTCACTCAACCAAGCTCTCATGAGAGGCCCGGGAGGAACTCCGGATGCTCAGCCTGCTTGTCCAGAACTGTTCCAAACAGCAAAAAGGTGTTACCCAGAGAACCAGCTAAGCACGGGAGTTCACTGTAAACCTCAGCTTAACAGTGCAGGTCCCCCAGGAGGCCAGGCAGGTAATAGCAGCAGGAGACAGACTGAGCCCAGTGTGGGTTCTGGCCCCGGGGACCCTGGATGTGGTCCCCACAGTCACAGATGTCTCCGGCTCCTCAGGAAGCCCTGTCCATTCTCACTCTTCACGGAGATAGTGTATTTCTCCTCTTCTGGCCATCTTGTGCCCACTGACAGGGCACACCAGGATGGATCTCATGTTTCTTTATCTGAAGAATATGAGCCTTTTACAGGAAGGGGTTTGTGGTTGCTGCTGTCTTTTGCCACTTCTGCCTTGACTGTATCCTGGTCTTTATTTTCCTCCTTCAATGAAAAGCCACCAACACTGTGCTGTCCATTTATTTTTCTGACTATCTGCCTTGAAGGATTACTTTGCTCCTCTGTGAAGGCAGTCCCATTAATCTACTTTAGAGATTCAACCCACTCCTCTTAGACCAGTTCATTTTGTATGAAATTCCAGACTTGACTTGAATTCAGCAGTGGAGTTCACTTTCTACCATCTTATGCATTTAATCTTTTCCTCCCTTATTAACTGGCTTCTCAGAATCTTTATGTTTGCCATTCAGGCAACATCAAATAAAATCCACACAAATACTCCAACTGCAAGAAAGAGTCAATGGGAGGCATTCAGCAAAAATAACCTCCCATATTACAATCACTAAGGAAACTAAAGTAAATTCACTAAGATCCCCATTATCCACAATGGAGAATAGCATTTGCTGTGCTGTTCAAAGCGACTCACATAGTCTGTAAAACAAGAAGAAACATTTATTTGAGGTCTTAGAACTGCAATTTGGGAAGCACAGATTCCTGTGGAAACCAGAATGTGGCCTGCTAGGCAGTGGTTTAGAAAGGCCTTTTAGGAGGAAAAAGAGGAAGTTAATGTGGGATAGGAGATTACTATCGACAACAACGACTGCAGGGTAAGTTTACATCGACAGGCCCAGCTAGACCACACATCTGCTCTAGCAGAGTTTAGTTTATACAGTTCTCAGGATACTCCTTCTCAGCGAGTAACTCTCTTGTGGTGTGTCAACAAGTTCACAAAGGGGTTCCTGCGGCACAGAGTGGGGCTGGGTCACAAAATGGAACCATTGCTGTCAACCTCTTTCACAAGCCTAAATCATAATAAGCCTTTTTATCTTAATGGTCTTTGTCAAAGATATGAAAATCCAAGTGCCATGTGTTGAATGGTCTTTAATGCGCATTCTTTCTTTCTTTTTTTTTTTTTTGTGACAGGGTCTCGCTTTGTAGTTCAGGCTGGCTCTGAACTCACTATGTAGTCCAGGCAAGCCTTGAACTCAGCAATCCTCCTGTCTCTGCCTCCTGAGTGCTGGGATTACAGGCGTGAGCCACCACGCCCAGCTCTGTGGCATGTGGTATTGATTGATGGTGGGCGTGAGTCTCCACGCCCAGCATTGTATGTGATTACCGGGGATCGAACTCAGGACCTTGCGCTTGCAAGGCAGGCACCAGAACCACTGAGCTAACCCTCCAGCCCTAATGCGCATTATTTCTTCTGTCCAAATAAATTTGAGCACAAGAAGAAAAGGTGGCGATGTATTTTCTATAAAATTGGGCATTCTATATTTAATGAGTAAGAAAAAAACATAAAAATCACAATCCATCATGAGAAAATGTTAAGTAGATCCAGCACCCTTGAAAGTCTGCTCTGGGGTTGGGAATATACTAGCTGACGGGTATAGCACTAGCCTAGCATACTCAAGGCCTTAAGTTGGATTCCCAGGACCATGAAATAAAGCAAACAAACAAACAAACAAACAAATAAATAAAAGTATGCTTTATTCACCATTGGGGGCAGGGCATCCAAAAGCAAGATGCATGTGACTTTTGCCTAATGGGCATCTTATCTTTTCTTCTGTCACTGTAACCATCATTATCATCATCATTATCGTTCTTCTCATGGACACATTTCTTAGTGTCTAATATCATGTGGTAAAGAATTTAACCTTGTCAAAAAAGAGGACTGAACACTGCTCTCCTCTCTGAGAAGTGAGTTCTATGCCCTTGGAATGTCTGCCTGAAAAAAGGGTCTTTGTTTATTTCGGGAGTTTGGGCCACAGCGGACAGTCTAACAAAGCAACTTGGTAAGGGGGCTTCAGGTCATGGAGTATCAGCTGAATGGAGGTCAGCCATGTCAATCTGACCTACCAGGCCAAGTGAGCTTCCCTGGATTTACTCTGTTCATACCGCTGCACACCGTGGTCAAAAAATGTCAATTCCACTGTGAGGAGACACTCAGAAGCTCTGTATTTGGGAGTATACTAGACTTGACCCTATATATTGCTTCCCTTGGCTAATTTTAATCCATAGCTTTTTGCTGTACTAAAAGACTATAATTTTAATGAGGTCTGTGGGCTCCTACTGTGATATATCAAACCTGGGTGTGGTCTTGGGGAGAGCCAAACTTGCAAAAGATGTTCTAAGTGAGGGTGGTCTTATGGCCTGCTTCCTAACTTGACAAGGAGTGCTGAATAAAAACAAGGAAATAAATTAGATTCTTGTTCCATGTCTGGGGCAGGCTGACCTAACACTTCCAATTTTCCTCAATGAAGATAATTTTAATGAGCTTTATAAATATTTCACTATGGAGCTTGTGCTCATCTCATAAAAACTCAGAAGAAGGTAGTGTTGAGTAGACACAGCATAGAATTTGGACTTAAATGTGGTTCTAAATGCCAGCTCTAGCATGTTTTGGCTCTTTTATTCTTCACAGAAGTGGCTTGTGATATGCAGTCAGAGTGAGAGTGAGTGAGCAATTGGAAGACTGGAGCCAACATCTTTTCAGCTACCAGAAAGTCTACACATGCCTCTGGCCAGCAAACCCCAATCCTTTAAAACTCACCTGCACAATTACACAAAAACAATGCAGAACCTTCATGCCAAGGGCCACAACCACTAAGAACAGTGGTCTTTGGAAGTTCCCAATTCTCTAAGTCAGAAACACTGTTCTGCAGATGAGAACTCCTGTTTTTTGGAGAAAGACCCAGGAAGAGCCAGAGGGAAAGGGACTGACATTAAGTGAGGAACTTTCCCACTTAAGGACACTGAGACCCACTAAATTGAGCGACGTGGCTGCCCCATTTAGCAGGAACAGTTCCCCTAAAGCTCTATTTGGCAAGCGATTTTGTCCCTAACTTAGACAACCACTCAATAAGCTGACAGCCTGACATTTCTGTCTTTTATGCCTATCTTGATAATGTATGACCATTTAAATTTTCACCAAAATTACCTGTGGCCTACTACAAGATACATTTTAAAAATGAGTATAGATATTCACTGTTGTGTTCCAGTCCCTAGACGAACTGCATAGATATTTACATACACATTTGTTAAACAAATGAAAAAAGAATACAGTAGAGCATGAAGCTATGTCTCTTCTGGTCACTCAGTTTTTTTGTGTGTGTCTTGTAAATACCCAGTTTAGATGTTTTCTTTGCTCTAAATCAGCTCAGTAAAGGAGTGCCTATACTTCCATGGATACATAACTGAAGAACAATTTTAAAAGATAAATTAAGATACTGGGTTGATGAGCACCAAGATGAGCAGGATAAGTAAGTTCACTGCCAAAGCCCAAAAGTGACATGCTGACATCATAACACCAGGGCAAAAGAAGGAGAAGGTGCCTTTTTTTTTTTTTTTGAGACAGGGACTCGCTTTGTAGTCCAGGCTGCCCCTGAGCTCACTATGTAGCCCAGGCAAACCTTGAACTCAGCAATCCTCCTGTCTCTGCCTCTCAAGTGCTGGGATTACAGGGGTGAGCCACCACACCCAGAACTGTGGTATGTGGTATTGATTGATGGTGGGTGTGAGTCACCACGCCCAGCATTGTATGTGGTTACTGGGATCGAACTCAGGACCTTGCGCTTGCAAGGCAGGTGCCGGAACCACTGAGCTAAATCTCCCGCCCAGAAGGTGCCTTTTTAAGGTCAACAGATACAGAGAAATAGAGAAGGCCTGTCTTTTAGAAAACAGTAATCTACTTCTGCCTCTAAACCAGGACCACCTGCACCATGGCATGGCCATGACATTTCTGTGACCCAGCAGATGAGTGGGTCCTGGAAATCCTTTTCTCACCACTTATGCTCACACTGGGTTATCCTGTTGCATCCCTGATGCATAGAAAATTGCAGGTTTTAACTGATAAACACACAAGTTTTATCACAATCTCTACTTCAAAAACCTAAATAAATACGTTGAAATAAAAACCCAGTGTTTATCAGTGAACAATGGCACAGAGTGTCAACTAGAAAAGTTTTTCAAAACCCAATGATTAGCCTGACAATTGTAACAGATGGTAAGGCAGATGCCCTCAAACTGTATGAAATGCATTTTCTATCTTTCACCCCAGTACAATGGAACTATTTCTATGTGATTCCAGTAACTTACAAGCCATTCAAATAAAGAGTGAAAAATAGAAAGAGAAGTTCCTTCCTGGCCTAGCTGAATGTCCCCAAAACCCATCTCTAATTTGAACCTCCTCTATTGGGCTATCACTACTAATTATTCAAAACCAAGTAATATCCAAAATAAAGCTACTCCTTTTCTTCATGCATGTTGTAGAAGCATTCTTTTCCTACTCTTACTTAAGATCAATTCTGATATCAACTACATCTAAAATGGCATTTATTAGAGGGAAGAATGTAAAACACCCTTCTTACTCATCAATCACCAATACATTATTGGTGTGTTGAACACAATTGCATTGCTCTGTTTCCATGTGCCCGAGTCAGGAAATATTTATAGATCACCAGTCTACAATGTGAATCAAAATAGGGTAACACTGGGCCAGAGATTTAATTAAATTAGTTCCATGCCTACCTTGGAAGCAAGGGCCTGAGTTCAATCCCTGGTACCACAAAAAAAAAAAAAAAAAAAAAAAGGAAACATAAGTCCTTTCTCTACAGGCCTATCACCCATGTAGAAGAAAAACTATAGACCCAAAGCATATGACAGAAGACTATACACCCAAAACAATACCTCTTCTAAGAAATGAATAGAGTCTTTGAAACTTACCCTTCAAATTTCATAATCCAAGAATATAATTATTGTGAATTAGAGCATTTTTCATATATAACATACAGTTGGGAAATATTACTTTCTATGGAATCAGGTTTAATTATCATGTTAAGGACCTTATGTATGCCAAGCTTTATATTATGTGCTTTCCTACATATCCCAACTTTTCCTCTTACTGGCTGACCTTAGGCACTCCTATGTCTCAAATTCCTTAATTAGTAACAACAGTGTCTGTCTCATAGCTTTGTTATAAAGATCAAATAAGATTTTTTACCTCTAGGCAACATGCAAGGATGTTATCACTCCATATAACCAACAAGCAAAAAGCTGAACAAACTCAAAAATAAACAACTTTTTCTAGAGCCATAAGAGAAGATCACAGAGCAAATGGTGCCCCAAAGTGGAGACAAACAGGCAAACAAATAGAGATCTAGGGCTCACGGAAGCAAAAACTGAAATGGCTGCCTCTGTGGGAATCAGGAGGCAAGAAACCTAAACTGTAATTGCCAAACTCCCAGAGGCTCAAAGTGGAAGAGTCTAAGTGATTAAAATTCCAAGGAGACCCACTTATTGGGAAGCCCACATATTTTGCCAAGTTTTATCTGTAAGAATTAGTTCTACTGGGCCCTTACATTGAAAATCAGAGGGAAATCCTTTGTGTTTCCAGCATGAAAAGAATAAAATTTAGAAACATTGTGAAATACACCACAGCATTCCTTCTTAACAAGAATGGCTCTCAGGAAAAATGAACCAGAGCTTAAGCTGGCTGTCAGGTTTTAACAGAGCCTAACTGATCTGGAGGAAGAGGTAGAGCCAGGGTCCCATTTAAAGGCAGTGGGGAAGGAGTACAGATGGACACTGAGAAGTTCCGGAGAAGTTCACAGTCAGGAAGCACAGACTCACTGAAAGGCAAGGATCTAATCCTAGGATTCAAAAGTGCTTTCCTACCCTTTAAACCTTGCCTGCATGTTACAGCAGTTCCTTTAGCCCAATACATCATGCCCAGCTATCAAGAAAAATTATAAGACAATAGTAAAACGCAAAAAATCACAGGTTAAAAAAAGAGCAAACATCGTAACCAGACTCAGATGTAGCAGAAATGTTGAAATTATCAGTTTAAGAACTTAAAACAACTATGATTAACATAGTAAGGGTTCTACTGAATAAAGTACCAGCATGCAAAAACAGGGGGAGCAATGTATGCAGATATATAAATATTCTAAAAAGAAACCAGAAATTTTTATCTAGAAAGAAAAAAATGTTACAATGAAAATGAATGTCTCTGATGGGCTCAACAGCAGATTAGAGACACAGGAAAGGACTCTAAGTTATCGCAATATAAATATATGGGGAGATAGTCCATGTTCATGGACAGAAGGCTCAGTATTCTTAAGATGTCAGTTTTCTTCAACTGGATCTATAGATTCAATGCAACTCAATACAAATTCCAAAAAATTACATTGTGGATACTGAAAAAATGATTCTAAAATGTATATAGAGAAGTAAAAGATTTAGAAAAGCCAATGAAATATTGAAGAAGCCCAGAAAACTAATATAACTTCAAGCTTCTAAAATGAGCAAGACAGTATAATACTTGTGAAAGAAAAGACAAATCAATATATAGAACAAAACAGATACACATAAATGTAAATCCACATAAAAAATAAATAACAAAACAGATCCCTGCCTTGGAAACCTAAGCATCAATGTGAGGGTGACAAGAGGTGGGGCCTTCAGCACTCTGCCCTCATGAATGAACTAGGGTTCTTTCAAAAGGACCTGAGGGAACTATCTAGTCACTTCTGCCATTTTCTTCACGTGAGGAAATCAACCAATCTTTGACAAAGGAGCAATGGCAATATGGTGAGCAGGGATAATCTTTACAACAAAGCTGCTGGGAAAACGGACATCCACATGCAAAATCAATTGATCAATCTAGACCAGACATTATACTCTCCATAAAAATGAATTGAACTGGATCATACATAGACTTAAACATAAAATTAAAAACTACAAACCTGGGCCGGAGGGTTAGCTCAGTGGTTCTGGTGCCTGCCTCACAAGCACAAGGTCCTGAGAAACTACATACAATGCTGGGCATGGAGACTCACGCTCGCCAGCAATCAATACCACATACCACAGTGCCGGGCATGGTGGTTCATGCCTGTAATCCCAGCACTCAGGAGGCAGAGACAGGACGATTGCTGAGTTCGAAGCTTGCCTAGGCTACATAGTGAGCTCAGAGCCAGCCCGAACTACAAAGCAAGACCCTGTCTCAAAACAAAAACTACAAAACTCTTAAAAGACATCCTAGGGAAATGAGTTTTGGATACAGTACTAAAAGCAAGATCTAGAAAAGGAAGAACTGATGAACCAGACTTTATCAAAATAAATTTTTCTGCTTTGTGAGAAGCTGCCAAGAGAATAAAAAGCTAAGCCATCGACTGGGAGAAAATATTTGCAAGAGATGTGTCATGTAAAGACTTCTTAGCCAAAATAGACAAATTATTTTTTTCCTCTTTCTTTTCTTTCTTTCCTCCTTCCCTCTCTTCTGTCTTTTCCCTTTCTCCCTCTCTCTTTCTCTACCCCATCCATCTTTCTTCTCTCCTCTCTTTCCTTCTCCTTCCTGCTAGGGATTAAAGGCAAAGTACACAACAAGCAAACCTTCTGCCACTCAGCTATGCCTCTGCCCACAACAGTTTTTTAAACTCAACAAAAACAATGAGCCAGAGACCTTAACAGATTACTTTACCTAGAAGATATATGGGTAATAAATAAGCACATAATGGATATTCCAAATTATATGATCTCAGGAAACTGCAAATTTAAAACAATGAGATTGCACTATGCAAATATTTGAATGACCAAAGTCCAGAACACTGACAACACTCAATGCTGGTGAGGATGTGCAGTAACAGCTCTCCTTGCCAATGAAAATAGTAACTGGTGCAGCTACAATGGAAGAGTCTGGTGAGTTTCTCCAAAATGTAATATATCGTTACCATAAAATACAGCAATCACAATCCTTAGGATTTACCCAAGGGACACAAAAACGTCCACAAGGATGATTATAGCAACTTTATTCATAATGAAAATGCTTGAAAGCAACCATGATATCCTTCAATAGATAAGTGAATAAACCATAGAACCTGCAGACGGTGAAATATTATTTCATGCTAAACAGAAATAAGCTGTCTAGCAATGAAAAGATGTGGTGCAAACTTACATGAGTATAACTAAGGGGAAAAAAGGCGGTGTGACAAGTCTATAGTGCTGTATGATTTCAAACATACGACAAGCTGAATAGGTGAAATATGGACACAGTAGGAAGATGGGTGGTTGTCAGGGGTGAGAGAGACTGAAGAGATGAAGAGGCAGAGCCACATGGATTTTGGGACAGGGATGCTACTCTCTGGATATGGTAATGGTGTACATGTCTTTATACATAGAACATACAACCTCAAGAGGAAATCCCAAGGCAAATGAAGGACTTGGGATGATGGTTAAGTGTCTGTGTAGGCCCATCAATAGAAGCAAATGAACTACCCTCTTGGAGGGGTGTTGATAATGGGGAAAGCTGAGGTAGGAGAAGGAGGTAAAGAGGAAATCTTTGTGCCTTCTGCTCAATTTCATTGTGAGCCCAAAACTGCTCTAAGACAACTATTTTAAAAATGTAGCTGGGTGTGGTGGCTCACGCCTGTAATCCCAGCACTTGGGAGACAGAGACAGGAAGATTGCTGAGTTTGAGGCTTGCCTGGGCTACATAGTGAGCTCAGGGCCAGCCTGAACTACAAAGCGAGACCCTGTCTCAAAAAAAAAAAAAAAAAGTCAAGCTATGGGTAATTTAAAACATGGTTAAAATTTTCATGAATAAAGATTATATGAGTAGTTATTTATCTACTATTATTACTATTGTCATTAAAATTATCACTGCAAATAATGCTTACTATAACTCAGAGAGATGCTTATGATTACCTCCCTTTTATGTAGGAGGAAACAGAAGCTCTGAGGAAGTTGTGTAGAGACCCGCAGTTAGCAGTGGCACTGGCGCAAGTATCTTGACTCAGAGACCAACCATCTTTTTACCACCCACCTTCACTTTGTAATGAGAAGCTATAAATAAATGTACTTGAGTTTAACTTCGAAATGGCAAAATATTTGCATGTAAAATAAGTCTGGTCAAATATAGCACTTCCGGAGGTGACTATTTTAAGGACATCATTAATTAGTAATCATTTAATTCAGATAAATTTCTTGTTTTGGTACCAGGGATCAAACACATGACCTTGTACTTGCAAAGCAGGAGCCAGAACCACTGAGCTAAACCTTAAGCCCTGATTCAGATAAGTTTCTAAATCACTTGCTGAATCCAGAAGCCTGACAAGAGGGAAAGATAGCACAAGATCAGCGTCAGACTCCACGGGCTGAGTCCTGGCTTCCTGGTTCATAATCTTGACACCATAAGTCAGTTACCCAGGTCCTCATTATTTCAAGTGATCAGAGTGAGGGTTAAAGAAGATAATGTATGTTAGTGGAATGTGAACTACAAAGCTCTGGAAAAATAGAAACATTACTCTTATTTCACAGTGCAGGTACCAGGAAAAACAAAATTTCTTTATGAACATAAGTTCTAAGATAAAACTTCCCAGCCTTTCTGAAATGATAATTTCATAGGTAAATTAGTTTGCGTGAAATTTCTCAACATTTTATAGCATTTCCATTCCTAGAAACCACAAGCTAAAAAAAGGAACACAGAGATGTTCACTTGGAAACTTCAGCTCATTTTTCACTTTACTTCTTTTGGAAATCTAAAGAATGTTAAAATGTTATATTTTCTTCATCTCTGAGCACTCCAAATCAAAATTAGATAAGAAAATTTTGTTCTAGGAGTAAGACCCACTGTCTTGACTTAGCTATATGGTCATTAACCACTGTAAATATTCTATTTCTTAGACATTGGGACAACGGGGGAGGGAGAATGATACTCATTCAGGGATGGGAGGGTGACCATTATTGGCTGAGTGTACAGCCAATCAAAAGTGAAATCTGCAAGTCCAAACTTTCTCACCTGAAAAATCAAAACATGAACTTATCCAACTGGAGGAGAACTAAGGAAAAAGGGAATGAGTGTACTGCATTTCCTGGTTAGTCTCAGCAGCAGACCTCCACCTCCCCATCACGTGGCCATTCATCTGCATAATGCATCACTTTTCTTGGCTACAATTCAAATCTAACCATCATAACAATTCAAAGTCACTATCCAGATACCATTATTTTAAATCACATTATTTCCCAACTACCTATAAATTAAAAGTTCTGTTTACAAGATTGGAAGCCTTCAGTCTAGGATGGCCAAAGACTAAAAGTTCTATTTCCAAAATGACTAAGTGGGAAGATTTCCTTCCTCCTCTCTGCTTCTAGAATCCTAAAGTCACAGACACACCATCAAGCTATAGTCAGATTAGACAGTCAAATTCAATAACACCTGAATTTCTCCAGAAAAACAGTATCCAGGTAAGATCCTACATCATTTAACACAGGGAATGCATTCTGAGAAATGTGTTGGTGGGTACCTACATGAACTTCACATAGCATATTCACACAAAACTAAGGTGGCTAGAGTACCACTAGGTGTGTAATCTCTGCTCTTTACCGAAATGCCATTATAACTGCCCATAATTATGCTGACATTTTAAGCAGTCCTTCCAATTCACACATAACAGAGTATTTACAAAACATTCTGGTTTACAACATGATCAGTAGAGAGTGAGAACCACCAATGAACAGGCTGTGCTAATACACATGAATGCCACTGAGCTTATTATTACTTCATATTTAAATAGGAGTATGCTTCCAAAATTCAGCCAGAAAGACGAAAATGAGCACTAAAAGGTAGAGTTCAGAGGAAAAAAAAAGACAATGCAGATAGCAGAACAATCTTAAAAATAAAGAAAACATTTGATTAATATCCCTGAAGAACAAAGAAAATAAAATAAATCTATGACAAAAGAGGAAACAAAAATGGTAAACAGAGATAAATAAATAGCTCTCGGATATTAAAATAAAACAGGTGTGCCAGGCCTGGTGGCTCATATCTGTAGTCCCAGCACTCAGGAGGCAGAGGCAGGAGAATTGCTGAGTTCAAGGCTTGCCTGAACTACACAGTAAGTTCAGGGCCAGCCTGAGCTACAAAACAAGGTTCTGTCTCAAATAAAAAAATGAATGAATGAATGAATAAAACAGGTGAATTTTTAAGATATCAGTAAAAATCCTAGAAGATAAAGGCAAAGAAACATTTTAGAAAGTAGAACAAAAGATGAAGTATTTGGAAAACAAAAGGAAAAAGAAGTCAAAGGCTCAATTTGAAAAGTAATATCCAAATAACAGGAGACACTGGACATTGAAAAAGAAGAATAAAGCAATAATAAGAATTTATGAAAACTAAGAAATAATATCTTCAGACTGAGTTTGCAAAGCACCCAGACATGAACAGAAAAAGGCCCACATGCCTGCATATACATGACTGTACAATTTCAAAATACAGAGGTAGCCACAAAAGTTAATTGGGGGTATATAATGTTTAAAGAGATGAAACTATAAATAGCATCAGATTTCTTAAAATTAAGTCAGACAACATACCTTTAAAATTGAGTTTTAATAATGCCTGGAATTCTGTATCATCCAAATTAACTATTTATAGAGATACACTATCAATTAAGCAAAGATTCAAAAAAAAGTACCTCTGTACATACTTCCTTAAAAAGCTGCTGGATGATGTACATCACAAAATTGCATGAGACTGAGACTTAAAAACCAAAGATAGGGCTGGAGGGTTAGCTCAGTGGTTCCGGCACCTGCCTCGCAAGCGCAAGGTCCTGAGTTCGATCCCCAGTAACCACATACAATGCTGGGTGGGGAGACTCACCCGCTCCAACAATCAATACCACATACCACAGTGCCAGGTGTGGTGGTCACGCCTGTAATCCCAGCACTCGGGAGGCAGAAACAGGAGGTTTGCTGAGTTCGAAGCTTGCCTAGGCTACATAGTGAGCTCAGAGCCAGCCTGAACTACAAAGCAAGACCCTCTCAAAAAAACAAAACAAAACAAAAAACCAAAGATAAACACCAGAAAGCAGTGAATAAAAATTTTAGGACAGTAGATATTCAGCAAACCATAGAAAGAGGCTCCAGAAGGAAAGTGTGGGGGCAAAGAGGTACCAATGAAGATTTTTTTTTTTTTTTTTTTGAGACAGGGTCTCTCTTTGTAGTTCAGGCTGGCCCTGAGCTCACTATGGAGCCCAGGCAAGCCACCGCGAACTCAGCAATCCTCCTGTCTCTGCCTCCCGAGTGCTGGGATGACAGGCGTGAGCCACCACGCCCGGCATTTGGTATGCGGTGTTGATTGTTGGTGGGCGTGAGTCTCCACGCCCAGCATTGTATGTGATTACCAGGGATCGAACTCAGGACCTTGCGCTTGCGAGGCAGGCGCCGGAACCACTGAGCTAACCCTCCAGCCCCCAGTGAAGTTTTTGAGGATACAGGAAATATATTACAAGTTTGACAGAAACATTGAGAATTCAATATAAAAACAGCAATTGATTCTAGACAAAATAAAAGACAAGGGAGTCATCAACTCCAGGAAAAACAAAGAGCTATTCAAGTATGAGGGTATGCTCATATTTCACTGTTAACTCAGTTTTGAAAATATTTGTTAAATCATAATACTATAAAACTTAATCACTGTCTTAACAAATATTGTTACATTATTTTATTGAAGGGATGGACAGAAAGAAATTGCATGAAGAGTAAGAAAGTTATCATCTTTTCCCTAAAATCAATAATGATTTTCTTTCTTTTTTTTTGAGACAGGGTCTTGCTTTGTAGTTCAGGCTGGCCCTCAGCTCACTATGTAGCCCAGGCAAGCCTGGAACTCAGCAATCCTC
This sequence comes from Thryonomys swinderianus, assembly GCA_004025085.1. Taxonomy (NCBI): domain Eukaryota; kingdom Metazoa; phylum Chordata; class Mammalia; order Rodentia; family Thryonomyidae; genus Thryonomys; species Thryonomys swinderianus. The sequence continues at coordinate 22,807 of PVIC010009878.1, forward strand.
CTGCCTCTGCCTCCCGAGTGCTGGGATTACAGGCGTAAGCCACCACGCCTGGCACTGTGGTATGTGGTATTGATGGCTGGTGGGTGTGAGTCACCACACCCAGCCATTGTATGTGGTTACCAGGATGGAACTCAGGGCCTTGCGCTTATGAGGCAGGCATTGGAACCACTGAGCTAAATCTCCGGCCCTACTACTTTTTCTTTATAACCCTTATAATATTTTTGTTTCTAAAAGTGAATAAGTATTACATTCACTAAACAACATGTTTTAACAGCTAAACTTAAAAATCTATATGAAAGCAAGATGCAACCAAAACTATATGCTATAAAGATGCAGCTCAAATAGGTAATAGCCTCAAAGTAAATGATCATAAAACATCTTAGGCATTAAAATTTTACACTCTCATAAAAACCATGTTTGCCTTTCCCTTTGTAATTTAGCACTTCAAAAAATCAGAAATCTTACCATCATTGCTTTGATTACATATATATCTCAAAACATCTAATAAATCTTTCTTTGATTTATCAGAGCAACAAACTGAAAGTACTTCTTTTGCTAGTATTTTCATAAGTAATCAAAATCTTAATTTCTATCTTTTCCTACTTTTGGTCATTAAAATAAATATGACATGTTTTGGATTATCAGACTGATATGCATTGCTTTTTTACACTAATGTTTAGACTCTTGAAAAATACCCCCAAAATCATAACGTTCTTTCTCCCAAGAAAGGTAATTTTCTTCAAAAGAAAAACTTTAATCTTTTAAACACTACAGACCAATAAACTAGTAGAATGCATTCTTAAGTTATAAACTCAAACTTTTACTGTAGGGATTCCACATCCTCTACAATTTTATCTGAAGTTTGGTTTTTATCTAAAGAGGAAAACATACCTATTCAATTAGTTTTCAGTCTTCCTGAGCTAGACAGATTAACCTTAGAAATAAAGAAGGGGGCATTGTGGGAACATGTGCACTCATGGATGGTATTAGTTTATTGTGGTTTAGCTTAAAAATAGACAAATATAACCCACTTCAAAAACAGCATCTAGGAAAAGTGATATATATATATATATATTTTTTTTTTTTTTTACCTCTGTCGGTTTGTAGCAGTCCACAAGAGCTTCCTAGAATGAAACACACACAGTTCGTTTTATTATTTTAAAATTCATTATTGTGTTTTAAAGCAAAATGAAAAGTCATTTCATCTTTATACTATTATATTATTATAGTGGCAGATCAAAAGCTCATATTGACTACCCATAATCACTCATTTCGGCACCAGTTGGTCACCGGAAGATAAAAAATGTCATTAATATGCAGGAATGCTTTGTTCGTCCAAGCACACAAGCATATATGCATGAGAGGGCCTGCACATATGCACACCATGTACACACACATATTATATGGGAAGGTTTTTTAATAAAAAAGATGTTTTTTATGCTATCACCGCATCAAAAACAAAATATAGCCTTTGATCAGACTGCAGTTCCCTCTCTGAGAAGAGCTTACTTTAAAGAACACAAGCGGGAAGGCCGTAGGCTGTGGTCTGCAGAGACATGCTGCCCACATACTGCCCTTCATACTCTAACCCATGATGGTCCTCAACAAACACAGAGCCCCCCACCTCCCACACATACACCAGCTTTCCTAGGACCCTAGATTTATATTATATTAACTGAACGTGATCCAGAGGGCCAGGAGATTTCAAACCCACACATCCAGTAAATGATTTTATTTCCTCTTTATGTGCACACACATGCACACACCTCCCCTCCCCTTTCTTTTGTGCTGCTCACATGGTTAATATTAAACTACATATCCTTCAAGTTGAGACTGCCTGTGCCAGTGACAATCACAACGGACATGGGGAGAGGGGGGTCAGGCCATGATGTAGCCACAGACCAGCTTGGGACTCAGTTACTTCAGCCTTCAGTGTTCTCATCTGGGAAGAAAGGGGTCAGGCAACCTGAGGCCAACTTTTACAGGCCCTTTGAAGTTCTCATTTTTAAGAAACTTTCTTATGGCATTATATTTTCTACAGAAGTGATGCCTGCTTTAAATTTTTATTTACTTTTAAAAGCTTTTATAGGGCTGGAGATTTAGCTCAGTGGTACCGGTGCCTGCCTCGCAAGCTCAAGGTCCTGAGTTCAATCCCCGGTAACCAAATACAATGCTGGGCGTGGTGACACACCCACCAGCAATCAATACCACATACCACAGTGCCGGGCGTGGTGGCTCATGCCTGTAATTCAGGAGGCAGAGACAGGAGGATTGCTGAGTTCGAGGCTTGCCTGGGCTACATAGTGAGCTGAGGGCCAGCCTGAACTGCAAAGCGAGACCCTGTCTCAAAAAAAAAAAAAAAAGCTTTTATGACCAGGATATTACTTCCCCTGCTGAAGTAACTCGTAAGAAATAATCACCTTAACTAAGGCTGTTCATCATTCAAGGAACACTAGGAATTATTAACACATTAAACATATCAGTGCATTAAAATGTGTCATTTGATTTGCTTTAGTGACCATTCGCTATTGGTTATAATCACCCACCATTATCAATAATTATCAGTGGACATTAAGAAATGGTGGGTTAAATGTTAATTAGTTTTAGAAACTCCTAAATGCAGTTTTTAAAATGATAAATTTAGCCTCTTGTGGGAAGGACTGTATAAATTTTCTTGCTTTCCGTTAAGGAATATTAGACAATTCAACCTCCATTAATGTACTAGAATGCTAGGGATATCATATGAATATCATTTTTTAAAAGTATTCTACTAAATGGAATTATATCAGAAGGAGTCTAATTTAGAAACGAGTTCCATGAACACCACAAAACACAACGGTGACCAGAGCCCTGGGCTTGAATATTTCCAGTTCCAAACCAGTCTGTTCCCCATTCACCTGCGGACACCACCTTTCCCAGAGAACAGTCTTTGGGGGCAGACCATGCTTTCCCTCCTAAGAAAATGAGACCTGATGCTGCTGATACCACAGGGAATCTGCGGCATCACACATGTCCTCACTGCAGGCCACAGGCTGAGGACCCAAGTGGAGTCAAACAGCCTCAGCTGGAAGGTTCTAGCCTGGAGCTGCTCACCTGTAATTTTGAAGTTCTCTCCTCCTCACTGTCTGCATCAAGAAGATCATCAATGTCAATTTCTACATCAGGCATTTCTTCTTCCTAGGAGACAAATGTGAATGCATTTTATTATTTAGGGAGAAACTAAATTTTGCTGAACCAGTTTACTTGAGTTATATACACTAAATCATCGTTCAAGAGGGAATGGTGGGTAAGAAGGGGAAGGAGAGACTGAGAGGCAGAGGAGGAATGGAGAGAGGCCAAAAGGAGGGGAACAGGAGAAGATAAAAAGGGGGAAAGGGAGAAAGGAAGAGAGGAGGAAGAGGAAAACGATTTAAATCAAAAAGGGTAAAAAAATCTTAGTTTAGAAATGACAAGTTTCTAGTTTCTAACAGAAAAGCATAGCTGGGAGTATGTGTTATGGTTTAGAATCAAAATGTCCCCCGAAATTCTCACATATGTGGAAGGTGATTGGATTGTGGGTTTCCATACTTGTCAGTGGAATCATGCACTGATTAATTCAATAGATAAATGCCTGGTTGGGGTGGGTCACTGGGGCCACAATCTGGAAGGGTGCATTCTTGCCCCTGGGCCTTCTCTTTCTCCTCTCACTCCCTCCTCCCACCCCTTCCTGACTGCCATGGGATGGCCAGGAACTCTCACCATGCCATTTCTGCCTTGGAGCCAAACCCTTGGTAGCTATGCCCATTGTTATCTATTTAGACTCTTTCCCAGTAGCCTGAATAGCCAAAATAAGCCTGTTCTCCTCTTCGTTGGTGGCACTGAATATTTTGTTCCAGCAGTAGAAAAGTAACTAACACAGTATATGACAGGTTACAGAAAAGGAAGTGAGAATTGTTATTTCTGCCCTAATATCTTTCCTTCTCATGGTGATTTCCCTAGTCTATACACATTTAGGAGACTACATCTCCCTTCACAGCTCTGGGTTGACAGAAAATCTTATTCTGCCACAGGTTCTTGGGCACCAGTGTCCAGGGCAATTACTAATTTGGAGACAAAATGTAAAATAACTAAGACCAAGGGAGCTTTGAGAAAGATGCCCTCACTTCCTCTGAACTGAGCACAGCCCGCAGAAGCATGGTGGCCCTAGCTATGGCTGGAAGACTCCTACAACCATGAAGAGAGACTGAGGTCAGGAAGAGATTGTTTCCACAGTGGACATAGTGGAGTTGTGGTGGTTAAGAGAACAAAATCCTGGGGCTGGATTTTTAGTTCAGTGGTTCTGGCGCCTGCCTAGCAAGCACAAGGTCCTGAGTTCCATCCTTGGTAACCACATACAACAATACTAGGTGGTGACTCACGCCCACCAGAAATCAGTACTACACACCACAATGCTGGGCATGGTGGAAGAAAGAAAGACAGAAGGAAGGAAGGAAGGAAGGAAGGAAGGAAGGAAGGAAGGAAGGAAGGAAGGAAGGAAGGAAGGAAGGAAGGAAGGAAGGAAGGAAGGAAGGAAGGAAGGAAGGAAGGAAGGTAGGTAGGAAGGAAGGAAGGAAGGGAAGGAAGAAAAAATCCTGGATAATCAAGCCTGCAGGTCAAATCACCTCTGAGTAGGTAAGAAAATCCCATAAGTTGCTGGGTGTCTGTTGGTGCCGTGTGGGCTGAGCAACCAAAGACATCCAAGCCAAAAAAGAGGACAAGAAAAGTGAGAACTCACTGGTTTGTGATCTGACCTTCAACGCAAAGTAGGCCTTGCCTCTCTCCCCTCTATTCTCTCGCCTAAGTCTTTGCTGTGCCTCTCAGAACAGCATCTTGATATGTGAAGGTAAAACAGCAAGGAAGACACATTTGCATTTTTCTTTTTTTTTTTTGAGACAGGGTCTCACTTTGCAGTTCAGGCTGGCCCTGAGCTCACTATGTAGCCCAGGCAAGCCGCCGCGAACTCAGCAATCCTCCTGTCTCTGCCTCCCGAGTGCTGGGATGACAGGCGTGAGCCACCACGCCCGGCACTGTGGTATGTGGTATTGATTGCTGGTGGGCGTGAGTCACCACGCCCAGCATTGTATGTGGTTACCGGGATCGAACTCAGGACCTTGCGCTTGGAAGGCAGGCACCGGAACCACTGAGCTAAATCTCCGGCCCTGCATTTTTTCTTTTCATCTTACCACACATGCACAGTCACCTGTGGCACAACTCCCTCCCGCAGGATGGCTGAGCAGTGTCTGCAGAGTCACCTGGGCTGCCACCTGGGCTCAGCTGCTGCGCATGAGCTGTCTCATTTTGACTTCCTGGCTGACTTTCTGAGTATTTCTTTCTAGGAAAATGCATTTATTAATTACTTGTGCTCAAACCTTGCACTCTCTTTCTCTCTCTATCTCTCCCTCTCTCTGTCTTTCCTTCTCTTTCTCTCTCTGTCTCTGTGTCTGTGTCTGTCTCTCTGTCTCTGTCTCTGTCTGTCTCTCTCTCTCTCTCTCTCTCTCTTTCAATGGGTGGAAAGGGAGAGTCCAAATGTATTGGAGAAACCAAGGACACCTAGCTCCCAAGAGCAGTCCCTGATAAGCAAAAAACAATCCAAGAAATAGCCTTTCGCTAATCTCCAGTGGCTTATCCTTTGCTCAGGTATTAAGTGGTACAACCCACTTTAAAGCCAGTATTCCTCAATGTGGATCTATTATATTGTCATATTTGTACTTAACAATCATTTACCTATTAACCAAAGCTGATGATGTAGAAGGAGGGAGCTGCAATGTTTTGATGAGAATAGGGCTATGGGGAGACTTTGCTCCTGCAAGGAGCATGGGCTCTGGATCCAGGCAGCCTAGGTCAAAGCCAGGTCCACCATTAACTTGCTGTGTGACATGGGGCAAGTTTCTTTACCTCTGTGGCCCCAGCCTCATCACCTAAAAAGATAAGATAGTAAATGCCAAATGCCCCACAAAGTTAATGTGTATATTAAATTAGCTGACTGGAGTTAAATCCTCAGGATACTGCCCGGCAAATAGCTAATACCTACTGAACACTGATTATTACTCTTTGTATAATATGGTAAGATATGTAATCTATGCAAATTGGACCTTCAGCAGAGGGGGCAATTCTAACATTCTTAGTCTTAGGTCAAAAATCTAAACTGTGCCAGGCATGGTGGTGTATACCTGTAACCTTCAAGAAGCTGAGGCAGAAAGATCGCTGTAAGCTTGAGGCCAAACTGAGATAGATAGTCTCTATCTCAAAACAAGAACAACAACATAGAGAAATCTGAAATAAAGAAAATTATTAATAATAAAATGGAAAAAAATGTGTATCTCAGATTATTCTAGTGACCTAGGGCTGAAGATAACTGCTAACTGATGGAAAGTAGTTACAGAAATAAAACCAAAACAGTCACCTCCTTTCTTCAGATGTTAGAAAAGCTGTATAGGGCACTGTGTATCTCTGGTCATGAGAATAGCTGTAGGTACCCACCTTATCCCAGAACTTCATCTACACAAGCCTTGAATGCAGGCATCACTGGCGCCTGACCAGATGTCCATGTTTGGACTGTCACCCCTTCATCCTCCTTTTGCAGAAGCTGCTTCCCTACCCTTATGTACACCCAATAGGCCTCACAGACTGACACAGAGAGCTACCAAGAGCGAGACACCAGCTTTTGGTCCACTTGGGATACCAGTGCAGAAAGAGAATACAGAGAACCCAAAGGTGGTGTTTCATTGCCAGAGCTCTGGGAAACTCAACTAGGACATGAGTGCTACCTCCCTCTATCGGTGCCAACCTCCCTGGCTGTCACCGCCTGCCCCCTACCAGGTTAGCGTTCTCTCATCTGCATGTGGTTATGTACAACCCCCTAATCTGTGCATATTTGAAACAGCTGAGAGGGATACTGGAAAGAGAAGAGGAACTATCGGAGGCCTGAACACAGTGTCAAGCATAGCTGTAAAGGGTTTGCCAGGCTTTCCACACAGAGAGAACAGTGTGGCATAAACACCAAGAAATTCACTGGTTACAGATGGCCACAGACCCTAAACGGGAATGCTGATCACTACTGTGGGCAGACCCCAGAGCAGATGAGGTGCTCTCAGGTCCTCATCCCAACCCCAGGCACATGGACGGCAAAGACTATGGTGAGCCTTGAAAGAGAGTCAGGCATATATTTCATGTGCTCTGGAAAATGCAGCTTGAGGTTTATACAGCTATAGGCACAGCATGGTGTTGCTTTGGTAACTACCATGTAAGGCCTGGACACTCCAGATGGCCTTGGCTGGCTGAATGCAAGCAAAGCCACATGAAGCAGATAGACCTACCTGGTTCATTCTGTGTAATAATCCACCCAGCCTTCCCACTGTGTCCCTCATCCCTCCCTCAAAACAGCCTGCTGAATTTAGCATTTGTAACCCGGACACAAAGCACATTATGTATGTCATGTTTACATGCAATCAAGCAAAGGAAGCCTGTTCAAAGAATTACAACTAAGAGCAGCTTAATGTCTGCCTTTGAGGAGGTGGATATTGAGAATGGGTCTCACTGTGAGATTCAGGGTAGCTTTAAACTCATTATGTAACCCATGCAGCCCTCCAACTCATGATGATCCTGAGTAAGGGGCTGATCTCCCAAGGACTGGTGTTGCAAGTGTGCACCACCTTAGAAGGCTCAGTCACTCTTAAAGGAAATAGGAAGTATGCAGTGCCTTCACAACAACACAGCAACAGGTTTCCCAGCAATATCATCTGAAACAGTTCTGATGCTCTGTGAAGCCATGTCCCACTCCAGGCAGGAGGCATCCTCTAGCATGTGTCCTGGCATTAGATTCATACTCAAGTATAGCATTTGACCCGTTTTCCCAGACCTTGAGATCTGGGCTGTGGTGTAATTCATGACAGTCAAAGACGATGAAGAATTCTGTGTATCATTCACACCAGCCATACGGCAAGTGGCCAATAGCCACACGTGCCAACTGGCCATTGCTTTGGACAGGACAGATGTAGAACACCTTTGTCATCATAGCCAGGTCCCCTGAGCACCAGTGCTCAGAGGCCACTTGTCTTCTGCCTAGAGTTAGGAAGCAAAGCCCTTTTCCCCTCTCAAAAGGACCTGGATGGAGCCCAAGGCACAGGTTTGGGAAACACTGGGCTTGGTCACAGCACGCACTGACCAGGTAGCCACGCAGTCAGCGCCAGTGATTTCTACCAACCTGTAAGTTGCTCAATCCCCTGACCACATGCCCCCGAGGAGTGGGCAGAGTCCAGGCTTAGCCTGCATTGTAGGCATACAGAGAGGAGGCTTCTGGGTGCTGGTGGTGCCATGTTCAAGGGGGTTCTCTTTAACCCTGTGTTCTGTATTGACTTCAGAGCAGTAGAACTGAATGACTCTAGTGACAGATCGAATCCCGTACACGGGAGTGAGGACACCCACAGCTGTGTCTGGATATCTGTCTACATTTAACATGAATCCCCAAACTGTGGATTGGAGATGAGAAGTGAAACAACAGTCCTTAGAGCTGCTGAGGAACGTTACTGCTAACACAGTTCCTCTGTGGTCAGAGCCAGCCTTGGGAGTACTAACGGGACAAGGCCTCTGGTCACGGCTACACATTTTCTGGTCACACTTCTGGTGTGAACCCATTCTGTGCCGGGCATGTGTGTCAGGCACTGGGAGCCCAAAGGCCTACAGACACAGTCAGCTTAAGTACTGCTCCAACAAACCAACCAACCAACAGCAACATCAAAAGCCAGCCACAACCCCAAGTGCTTTAGTGATTTAGAGAGAGAGAAAACTTCCTTCAGGCTGGTGTAGGCAGGGAGATTTCATGGCAGAGAGAGGAGGTAGATGGGCTTGTGGGATGACAGGATTTAAACAGACTTAGAAACAGATAGGACATACTCACAAGAGGCAAAATGGCACCTAAGGAGCAAAAATACAAGGTGTCTTCTGAGTATGGGACACAGAAAAGTCCACATCTCACTGCTTGGACAGGGCTTGCAAATATTAATGTGCTGGGGGCTGAGAGGTGATAGAAATGAGGCAGGAGGAGGTGCCATGAGACATAATGGGAGAGTGATAAGATGGAGGCATGTGCCCAAGGAAAAGCCGCTGTCGTCTTCTGTCACCACTTAGCAATATGTGCTGTGTTGCCAGATTTCCCAAGTTTTCAAGGAACGCCTAAAACAGATTTTATTGGAATCATTTTTTATAAATTCACTACCAGTTCCTTAAGTGAATTATGTAGTACAAACAAAATCCATCAGTCTACGGGTGGCCAGCTTCCCTGCCCTTGAGACAACAGCCACTGCCTCCTGAGCAAGGAAATGTAAGGACAGAGTGAAGAGTTTGCCTGGCTGCAGGCCCAGAGTGCTGGGGAGGAAGCAAAGGCTACAAAACGTGGCTACATCCATCCTGGTGTAAGGCCATGGGCTGGGATACAAGTCACGGTGAAAGGGAAAAGAAGAGTTTAAAACAATGATCAATAGGAAAGGAAAAGCAGATTAACTGGATTTTGGAGCAGAGAGAAGGAAAAAGTTAAGAGAAGACCCAGTTTCTGAGCCTAGGTTCTGGAGGAAGATGGCAATGATAAGGTATGGGAACATGCAAACGTTCCCAAGCAAGCCAGTCAGCAGCTGAATTACCAGCTGTCTCCAGCCCCCAGGCAACTCCAAGGCAGACGCAGGCTGTCTGCCCTGTACTGCACAGGGGCATGCCACAGAGCTGAGTGACAGGCACAGCCCTGGGCAGGCGGAACCAACAGCCAGGCCTGCAACAGGCAGGCGCTTGGCACAGGCTCAGGCACCAGTATGTGGACATGTAACTACAGCGGTCTCAAAACACAGCCAGTCTGCAACAGTGACTTCACACACACACACACACGTACACACAAATACACACTGCTATACGTACACACATACACCCTCACATCAGACCATATCCACATTCAGTTAAAACAGACCTAGAAACTATAAGAAAGTATTTCCACCTCAAAAAGACCATCTACCTCCTGAACATCATGGCATAATATCAGGACCTTGAGGACATAGAGAAGATCTTAGATGCTTTTGGAAGAAAAACAGATCACATACAGAAGGATGGAGAATGAAATCCAGGTTTCCCAAGAGCAATATTGAGCATTCCAATCCAGGATCTACATCTTAACCTCTTTTGTGTTGCTATAACAAGATACCTGGAACAAGGTAACTTACCAACAAAAGACGTTTTCTTTTTAGCTCACCTTGCTAGAGGTCAAGCGTGATGCCAACCTGCTCTTGTGAGAGCTCTGGCAGGAAAATCTGTGGTGATAGCATCAGTTGGCAGAGTGTGCGTGAGCAATCATGCTGTGAGGCAGGAAGCCAGAGGCTGAGGAGGGACCAGGCTTACTCTTTATGACAACTTGCTCCCTTGGAAACAGACCCACTCCTGCGGGACCCAACTCACTTCACAAAACCAACATTAACCCATTCACAAGGGTGGAACCCAAGGACCTTCTACTTAAAGACACCACCATCTCAACTGGGGGCTAAGCTTCTAGCACATGGAGCTCCAGGGACAAACCACATCTAAGTCAGCCTGGACACTTAGGGGCCAGGATGGAGTGCCACATCATCAGCACTTCCCAAAGACACACTTTTTTCCCGTAACTTCCAATGGCTAAAGCTGGCTCAGACTCAAACAGCACAGTCTCTCAACCTCTTCTGAAATAGTTTGACCCAAGTTGACTCTGGTAAAAGGTTGGTTTATAAAGCTTTACAGGAGTTGCTAGTCTCGCCACTCTGGAAAGTGGGGAGCTTACACCTAGATAAGGTTCATCTCTGGGGCACCTGAAGGGCAGTCAAGTGATTACTGCAGCCCAGAGGGGCAGAACCACAGGCATGAGTGCACAGTGAGTACACAGAGTGCCTCTACACAGCAGGGTGTATATGAGCAAGAGCAGCACTAATCTACAAGCACCCTGGAGGATGTTTGAGTGTTTCAATAGTTCACAGGCTTCATTTAGAACTCCCAGGATTACTGACACATGACTTGTGACTCACCCATGTGTCAGCAGCTAGCTTCTCACCACTACACTAACAACACAAAACAAGCACAGGCTGGCGAATACAAAGATTCAGACACCTCATCTCAGTGCACTATCCATGAATGAGACATGTCTACATCCGGGTCTCAGAACACCCGTTGGTACTTGTAGCATCTATTTACTGAGCACCTACAACCCGTCAAGGGTAAGGGGCAAACAGCTGAGGAAAACACTTGCTCTGGTTAGTGGGGATAAACTCTCCCTGGGGAAGACAGACAATGGACCAATAAGTACCATATAAGTATCCCTTCTCCAGAAAACTTAGGGCCAATGTACTTTAGGAGCTTTTAGACCTGGGAGTATTGCAGCCACAGACTTTACCAGCTGAAATTGGAAATGCTCCAAAGTCTGAAGTTGTTTGAGCACTGACAAAAAGTTTTGGATTTAGAAACATCTTAGATTTCAGATTTTCAGGCTAAGGGCCCTCAATCTGTATAATACACAGTTTGGCAAAGGTGATAAACACTTTGGAGAAAAATAAGGCAGGGGAAAGAGCTACATGTAAGGGGCTCTGTGGGAGGGAAACGAGCGGAAAAGGATTGGAGAAGGTGAGGGAGGAACCATGTCACTGGGGAATTGGGGGCTTCAAGGGAGGCCAGCAGAGCCGAGTGGGGCTGAGATGCACCCAGGAGCTCAGCATCCCTACAGAGCGACTGGGGTTGGCATAGGGTGAGGACAGGCCCGTGGGGACTCAGAAGCCCTGTAAAGCCTTTGACTGATAACTTGCACAAAGAGTAGCCATTGGTGGCTCCCAGAAGAGGGGGACACAATCTGACTTACCTTTGAAAGGGATTGCCAGCTATTTTGCGAAGAGTGGGCAGCAGGAAGGCTAAGGTGTCAGCGGAGACTACCAATGGGGGCACAGAGACAAGCGGGAAGAGAGGGCACTGGCTTAAGCCAAAACGGCCATGTGACACAGATTCTGCGCTGGCAAGTGAGCGAACGGGTGTGCTGGTGGGTCCACCACATGCTGAGGCTGGTGGAAGCTAAGGGTTCTGTGAGCTGGTGGGAGTCCACACACACCCCATTGAACAGGAACAGCAGCTGGGCAGCAGGTAGGGAAGGAGGACCCGACTCAAGGGGAGCCTGAAGCTAGATGTTCGGTAGCAAAGAGACGAGCTGAGGAGGGCTTTCCTCTGTCTGAACTCACCACATAGTTTGTGTTTACACCCCATCAGGCAGCTGTTTCTCCCCTACAGGGCTTCACAGAGATCTCTGATCCCCCAGATGCTGCCTCCTTCAAATCTCTCCTACATTTAGCAATTCATTACAACAAAGGCATATTGCTGGAGGGATCATGGCTCTCCAGATGTGATTTTTAAAAAGTGACTTTGGTGGAAGTGGCGAGATACGTATCACCCTTGGTTTCAAATGGCTCACGTAGCCGCTTCCTTGTGGGGGAAGCACCCCAGGGAGTCTAGTGAACACAGCCCAGGATGAGAACCAAGGGCTCAAAACCTCAGGCCTACACACTGGCCTCAGGCTGCCCTGTTCCTCAGCACACACGCGAGCCCCTCAGGCCAGGACCAGTGGTGCTGTGTCCAGAGCATGTAGAAAGAGAGCCAGCTCCAGGTTCAATGCCAGATCTGCCTCTCATGACCTGTATGTGCTGTGGTAAGGCTGGTCCTCCTCCCTTTGTTCTTGGCCTTATAAAAAGAGACCTGAGGTCTTGAATGGAAAGCTGGCATGGATATGCCCAAGCCAGTAATACAAAACAACTTTGATGGGTAATAACTTGACTGGGCATACATAATCAGTCAATTCCTCTTTTAAAAATATATCCAGTATAAACATCTCTTCAAGAAACTTTTTTTGTTGCTGATGTCTAAACATTGCAAGAGAAGACCTAACATGGTACCAACTTGCCCCAAATCACAAGATTTAAGAGAAAATAAAATGTAAGCAAAAATCCCCAGGTGCCAAGCTTTCTGGAAACAATAATGTTCTGCCTATGAACAATGGATACACACAGCTGGCTGTTAATGACACCAAAGTGACAAAACCAAGAGGTGTTCCTAATAAGAGCTTAGAGTATAGGCGGCAGCCCAGACAGTTCATAAAGACAGCAAAAGCCACCTTGTTAGTCATGTGTGAAATGAAGACAATGAAAATTGTTGAAGGCTCTGGGTTCAGGGGACAGATGACCACCACCTTTGTCCTCCCTTCAAGACCCTAGCTCTCCAAGGCAGCACCTCCACTGACAGCCTGGCATGTCCCAAGGCACCTGGCAGACACCGAGGTCAGGCCACGTCCTGAGAAGACAGCACTCTGTGCTCATTCAGCAGTGGCAGAGAGTCAGGCAAGGCAACGTGTTAACAAGCATCCACTGATACCGACCATGGGCAGTGAATAGGGACATTGGGAAAGATAACGGAATCTTCCAAAACAGGGCTGGTGTCACTCAAGGAAAGGACGAAGGAGTCCCAGCCACGCCTGCCCCTAAAAAGTCACATTTGTCCCTGTCCTCCTGTTTTCCAGGAATTTCAGGATCAGGCCTGAGCTGAAAAAAGATAATCCCAAGTAACCTTTTTAGGAAAATGAAGCAGGGGGCAGTATTCTCTTTGACTGGAAACATCCAAATGATCCTATGATGGCACAAAGACAAAGTGTAGAAGCATGGTACAGTCCGAGAAAAGATAGTTCCCTTCACTATCACACCTTTAAGCACACCACTTGTGACTGAGCCTCTCCAGGGTCACCGTGGTACTGGATTTTCTAACACAGAACACTAAATCCCTAAGTTCCCACCTCCTGTGTCAGGAAGGCTCCTAAACCAGCTATGACCAAATGTGCTTGGTGTTGGCAGGTGTACAGAAAGCAAGGCTGAGAAGATTATGTGGAAAAAGCCACTTGGAGGACACTGAAAGGGATCAAATTCCATCAGGAAGCTCCTAAGGAAGTGAGCACTCACCAGTTTCAAAGACTACTGTTGAAATGAGCTATCGAAATAGAGAAAGATGGGGAGGATCCATATACACATATTAGTATAACACAGTATGTGAAAGAAAATTATCTGCAAAAGCTCCATCATTCTGTATGGTGATCAGTGCCATAGTTGCCAGGGGCTGGTAGGGAGGGAAGGAGGAAGAGATGACAGGCCGAGGGCTGGGTGTTTATTCTGGATAATCTCATAAGGTTGGATACTTGTCATCACATATCTGTCAAAGTCCAATTAGAGAATAATGGCAAACACACAAAACTCTAGATGTACAAGAAAAATAAGCCCACATGTGCACTGTGGACTTTGGCTAATAATATGTATGGCCTCAGCCTCTCACAACACAGTGAAGCTGGGCAACTATTTCTCCCCTTTCAGGTCGGCCACTTGGGGAGCAGAACAGGGAGTGGCAGGGCCATTTCAACAGCACAGGTGAACAGTCTAGGAGGCCTGTGGCTCCAGGTATCCCACAAATGAGAAGTGGGCCAAGGCACTCACAGCTGTCTAGAACCCAGGGCCCTATGGGCAGGCTCAAATATAACAACACTGTTGAGACACTCACAGATCCACAGTCCCCCCGGGGGTGGAAGGAGGTATGGGGAAAAGGCAAGCTGGGAATGGCTGACCAGTTCTGGAGGACATGTGACCCACCCCACCAGGTGGAGGCCTGGGCTGGGCTTGTCACAAATATGATAGTGAGGGCTGCTTTAGATACTGGTCTTCTCTGGCCTGTCACTGGATGGATGTGTCCAAACAACAGGAAGCCAGAGGCTGATCCAAGAGGCCTCCACTATGTCTCCTCCCTCCACCAAGCAGGGGGAAGGAATGCTTTCAGCCTGGAAGTGGGGCCCGCACAGGTTTGCCTTGTCTGTGTCTGTGGACTTGGTTAGACAAAGGCTCATTCCAAAACTGCAGGGAAGGGAAAGAGGCAACTTCTCCACACAGGCAAGTAATTATGACCCTGGCACCATAAGGCGCAGGTCTTGTGTCTCGCAAAAGGGATACTCTCCATATCCAAGACAGTGCCTGGATTCTGAGTCCTCTGGAAGGGAGGAACATGATGTCTTCACGTGGTGATAGGAAGCAGAGAATGAATCCAGACATCGCATACTATGTGAAGCCTCTACTAAGTGGGCTGTACTCCCATTCATGAGGGAGAAGCCTTGTGGCTAAACAACTTCTGAAAGACTCACCTCTTTTTTCCTTTGAAGAGCTGGGCAACAAACTCAGAACTTCCTACTGACCCGTACCCACAATACTTTATTTTTTTATTTTATTTTGAGGTAGGGTAAGTTTCCCAGGCTACCCTCCACCCTGCCATCCTCCTGCCTTGGCCTCCAGAGTAGATGAGATTTGAGGAGTGTGCTACTTCTGTTATGACTTGTATCTAGATGTCCCCTCAAAGTATCGTGAACTCATAGGTGGGTTTTTTTGCCAGGTGGCAGGATCATGGGTGTGTAATACTGAATTAGAATGTGTGACACTGGGACTAAAAATGATGCATGGTACTAAATTAGTTCACTGATTGGTTTAGCATAGTTCTCTGTATGGATAATGGGAAGACCCAGCCTGAGTGTGGGTGACATCACCCAAAAGGCTTGAAGCCTGGATGGGAAAGAAAGGAAAGGGAGGCTGGCTTCATCTGCTGCTGCTGTTCTTTGCTGCTTGTTGCCTTCTGCTTGCCACACCATGAACTGTTTCTCCTCTTGCAATGCCCTCTGCCATCCTACCCTGCCCTGGAGCCAGCCGACTATGAACTAAAACCTTCACATACTGGGAGCTAAATAAACCTTTCCTCCTTTAACTTGTGAGCATCAGGTGTTGTGTCTCAGCAATAAGAAAAGTAACTAAGGCAACCCCCTAATACTATCACCCTAGCCATCGAATTTCAACACCCTAACTTTGGAGATACATGTTCAAACCACAATAATACTTCAACTGAAAGCTGGAATTGTTCTTGACATGAGGAGTACCTGCCTCAGAATCCTCAGTGAACTTTTACCCAAATCCCTTGGGAGCCCTCCTCTAAGCCAGTGAATTCTAAAGTCTAAGCAAGGAGCTGAGGATGCACTTAAGAACCACTGTGCCAGAAGTTTTATTTCTTTAAGAGAAGCTATTTCATGGAAGATGGTGACAATAAAAAAATCTGAATCCCATTCCTCCAAAGTGGTCACTGATTTCCCTTTTGTATAAAAACATCATGCATGCTGTGCATCCTGGCTGCCCAAGGAAGGTTAGGCACCGTACTAGGTGCTAAGGATTCAAAGAGTAGCAAGACACAAGGCTCACAGCTACACTTGGGATAGAGGGCCAAAGGCAGTCCATAGTGGCATGAGGAGAGAAGCAGATGGCTGCTATACTAGTGAGCCCTCCTCTTTTTGTGGAAGCCAAGCTCTCAGCGATGGCCAGAGGGGTTGCCTGGACTTAACCAAGAGCACATCACTATGCCACAGACTTCTGAGACTTTTGGAGAACAGATGGCCTTGCTTCACCCACTTAGTGTTTCTTGGGCCTCGTTGGCACTTCCATTCAGAAAATGTTTCAAGAATCCATCTTCCATAGCTTTTGTGATCAGGTGGAGAGGATGAGATGGCTGTGCAGCTGGGAAGAGGCTGTACTGGGGAGAGCAGGATTCACATCTCAGAGCCCCTGGCCGGAGCAGGTGCACACCAGGCCAGACATCCAGGCCTTCCTCTTCCTCCTTGACCATGGCAGGCAGGGAACAGATGTCACAGCAGGCTGCCTTCACAAGGAAAATAGGAGCATCTTTCTCCTCACCCTGCTTCAGCGATCCAGATGCCCACCACCAGGCACCATGTGAGTCTGGAAATCAGCTATTTGCCAACCTCACTTTTAGGCCACCTGTTCTCTTCTCCATAACTTTATAGGCTCCAGGCAGGCAGTGAATAAAAATAGATTCAATTCAAATTCTTATTGTCTTTCTAAACAAGGCAAATGTCCTCTGGAGTTAGTCTTGGGATCATTTTCTGGGGGTCATTTTCTGTGGGTTAGAGGCCCAGATTTTAACTTCCTTCCCAGACAAACGTAACTACAAAGTCAGATTGGTGGTGTGCACTTCCCATGGGCGCAGTCCAAATTCACAAGGACCGAGTCAAGACTTTGACTTCTCTCCTACAAAGACACCCCATCCTCCATCTCTCTGTGGTCCAAGCAAGGGAAAGTTAACCAACAGACAGTCCCGTAACCTTCTACTGTCCTTCAAATCATCTGCCAAAGTTACACATCAAGCACCTGACAGGGGAGGCCAGCAGCAGCAGTGCACTTTTTAGTCTGCCTGGGGTGGAAAGTGATATCCACAGGGAAGCAGGAGCATCAGGCCCTTCCTAACCCCTGCAAACTTGCCTTTCTTCCATAAGGGTTGATGACTCTGATTAGAACAGAGTTTAACCTTCATAGAAACAGCTTTGTCATTTGGACCCTAGGCAAACAACACTCTATCATATTGTGATAATTTTTAAAACTCCAATTTTGCTTGTGTGACTCAGGCACAAAACAAGTTTCAACTATCAGTCAGCAGATTGTTATTTCCCTACATCTGATCTTTCACTACTAGAACATAAAATCTAATTAGAGTAACAGTGGATGGAAAGAGAGATGCCACACTTTAACAAATAAATTGATTGATCCACACATTGATTTACAAAGGAAAAGAATAGTAGCAAAACCTAGGAGGAAAATTCTTCACACTAATCTATGTTTTTATTCTCAGGAAGACATATGAAATAGTGAAAATTTCCCCTAAAATTTTATTTTCTTTGCTCAGGTAACACTTTGGGCTAAAGATGAAAGACGTGGGCCGGAGGGTTAGCTCAGTGGTTCTGGCACCTGCCTCGCAAGTGCAAGGTCCTGAGTTCGATCCCGGTAACCACATACAATGCTGGGCATGGAGACTCACACCCACCAGCAATCAGTACCACATACTACAGTGAGGGGGTGTGGTGGCTCACGCCTGTCATCCCAGCACTAGGGAGGCAGAGACAGGAGGATTGCTGAGTTCGAGACCTGCCTAGGCTACATAGTGAGCTCAGAGCCAGCCCAAACTACAAAGCAAGACCCTGTCTCAAAAAAAAAAAAGATGAAAGATGTAACAAAACCTTGCAGATTAAAAGGAAACAAGTTCCTGGGACAATCATTAGATTCAAGAATCTGATGCCTTTGCTCCTACTCCTGCTAAGTATTGACATCAAAGAAAGGGGAAACAGAACATCTCATGCCTAGTGAAGACTGCATAATTATCTATGAGGTGACAGGCTGAATGATTTACTTTGAGTCCCAGTAGCTCTTTGCACTACAAGCCTCCTCAGTTGTTACAAATGCAAGCAGGGCTCGAGATTTGTGGGTGCCCAGTTGCCCTGATGACATAAATTCTCATCAGTTTCTAGGGTGTGCCAGCTAGCAGTGGAACAGGTACAACAGGAGTATATCTGGAGGGTTTCCTCCCAAAGGACAGGGCTTCCATTCAGAAAGGGGCAAGGGGTGGGCTGGGATCACAGCCTTCAGGCTCCATGCACAGGAGAGGAATATCCCAGTTCTCCACGTACTGAGACACATTCCCCAGCCCAGTTCCCAGACTGAAGAACCTTGGGTCTCTGATCCTTGGCGTTCTATGCACATCAAGAGGTGAGCGGAAGACATTCAGGCTGACCTTGCCTGTGGCCATGAACCAGCTCTGCATCAGCACCCAGTTTCCAGTCCTCCAGCCCTCACAGCCCTGTGGTCATTTGCTTGTTAAAACCCTTCCTAAGAGGCCCCAGGTCTCCAGTTCGGGAATATGGGCAAGTTCTGATGATGGATGATGGGGATATTTGGACAATGTGATTGTACTGTATGCCACTGAACTGAACATGTCAAAGTGGTAAATTCTATGAATATCTTAGCACAATACAAGTAAAAACAATATAAAGCATCAAGATGTGCACGAGTCAACACCACCAACCAACTATGAGCAGGAGCTGTGGTTCATTCACTTTTGAAATTCTCACACACAGCCTGGTAGCCCACACCCATCCACATACACACTGCACAATCCTTGTACTGAATGGACAAATTGGAAGCTCTCTCCCAAATAAGATGTGTAGGCTTACACCTGTCATTAAGCACACTTTCTAGAATGTACAAATTAAGAATGAGTAGTTTAGCCAGGCGTGGTGGCTCACACCTGTAATCCCAGCACTCAGGAGGCAGAGACAGGAGGATTGCTGAGTTCGAGGCTTGCCTGGATTACATAGTGAGCTCAGAGCCAGCCTGAACTACAAAGTGAGACCCTGTCTCGGAAAAAAAAAAAAAATGAGTAGCTTAAAAAATGACACTGTACTTCCGATAGAAATCGACCCAGAATTGGAGGCAACATACAGTTTACATAAAAAGGCTATAACTAGTAGCTACTCTAGGTATGTAAGAACAAAGGGAAAACGGGAATACAATATGGTCCATGGATGACTTGTCTCCGTATATCGATTCATGCAGAGAGCCTTGTGAATCGGGTGCTGTATTAACAGGAGGGTGTAAGAGATGAGGAAGAAGGTGTGAGATGAGACCCGAGGGAGGACAAGAAGAGGCCACTTGGCTTGCGTGTGTGGATAGTGAGGGGGAGGGGACGGGTAACTTGCCACAATCTCACATCAATACACATCAATAAGTAAATTAAATATACATCAATAAGTAAATTCAACATGTATATACTTGAGAAGCAGACTTTCCCTACACTTCTGATATACTGAAATATAACAAATATTTTTCCACCAAGCAGTTCAAATAAAACAGCATCTCTAACTACAACAAATCATCAGAGGCTTTTTTGCATTTTATAGTAGGCCAACACAGGCATTTTTTATCAGATTAAGAAAAGATAAAACTGCAAGATGAGGCAAGAGGAGTAGGAAACCAAGATGCTTTAATAAAATGTAAAAGATTCTAAACAAAACACTCTTTCATCATTTTAGGGTAAGAAAATATCCTAGGGTAATGAATCGTTGGTTGGCAAACAAAGAGTCTTCCCTTTAATTAAAGAAAAAGAATAATTTATAATTGACATACAAATTGTGGCAGCACATAATTAGGGTTACCTCACTAAATTACACACACCATTTAAAATCCTGTTTTCAGTATCATCATTCTCCAGAAATAAAACACACAGGGGTTTGGTATTCAGAGGTGATTCTTGGCTCAAACTGTGTTCAAATCTCTTTCAAGGGTTTGAGTTATTAGAGTAACTACTTCTCAGGCTGAGGGGAAGGTAACAGAAATAGAGGGCGGATTTTGAGAGGAAGGAGCTGAAAGAACAAAAGCAAAACCATGCGCATATCTCGCACTCAACAAAGGCTGCCAGGACCGTGAGCCCCGGAGCTGGCTCAGGAAAACGGCAGAAGGAAATGAGTAGCCGCTGTGGGAACAAACCAAACTCAGAACAGGCTGCCTCACAGGGACACTGCAGGTGTGAGTGACATGGCAAAGGCTGACTGACTGCTGCTCCTCGGATGTGACAAGTTACCCGTCCCCTCCCCCTTACTATCCACACACGCAAGCCAAGTGGCCTCTTCTTGTCCTCCCTGGTGTCTCATCTCACACCTTCTTCCTCATCTCTTACACCCTCCTGTTAATTCCCTCACACTTGCAGACTTAGGCAGACGGCCACACATCCCAACTCGAGCAAGGCAAACACTCTCTTCACACCATCTGCCTGGTGCAGCAGTCTTGGGTTTTCCCACCTTCCACTACCTTTCCCTCCTTTGTTTCTACAACATTAACTCTTGGGCTCTCTTTCTGAAATGCTGGTTGGATACACTTGGATGACTTTTACAGCTCCCCTGATGATTCTCTTAATCATCAGCTCTGGGAGACTCTGGACTTGCTAAGCCCTTACCTTCCTTCTCTCCATGAATCAAAGCCTGGCCCCTCTCTGCCAGAGGCAGCCTTGAGACAGGACTTGTGCTGTGCAGTTAAATAAGAGATTAAGAAGATGAAAATTGGAAAAAGAAAATTCATCATCTAGAACATCCCAGGGTCAGTCTGTCTCCCACTGGAAGGTCAACCAAGTGTGCCACTGTGCCTACACCATACTCTAGCATGCTTGATTATAATACAATCTGGGCTGGAGTTTATGGAGGATGAAATAATCTCACAGACCTGCCGGTATCCACATCAAGCCCACAAAATGGATGGGAAAAGACAAAATGGATCCACATAAATCTAGACTCAATCCGGTCTCAAGTAGGGAATGTCTATGCTTTGTGAGTACCCTAGGGAGGACTTTCAATAGCACTTTCTAAGGAGATGGTGCACTCTAAGAACAGAAGATGTACAAAGCAACAAAACCAAGGTGCTCACTTCCCACAGTGACTCTGAAAGCACCAATGTCCACATACCTAGATCTCTGTGCACATGCTCATCTATACCTACGTGCTCTTTCCTCCCCCATCTATAGCGTAAATACCAGCTTGAAGACCCTCTGCTGCCTAAAAACTTTCCCTTCTTGTTGGGTCAACAGAATTTAGATACAAACACCAGAATTTTGGTCCCAGCTCTGCCATTTACTAGCTGTGTGATCTAAGCTGTCTACACCTCCATTTCCTCATCTGTAAGGTGGGAATACACAACAGAACCAGCCCAAAAGCTCTGCCGAGGACTAGGTCACATGTTCTTGGCCTGACCCAGAGGCCTCCACAGCATGAACCATTCTGAGTCTGAGGATGTAACCAGTGGGCAAACTGGAGGGAAGATGAGTCTTCATTCAAATTCCTTAGCAC